>JAQQSK010009074.1:0-13235 GCA_028658325.1 Potorous gilbertii | reverse complement strand
GAACCTCTTTTGCCAATTGAGTTAGCCTATTTTTCAAGGTGTTATTTTTTTCAGCATTTTTTGGGGGCTCCTTTATTAAGGTATTGACCCATTTTTCATGCTTTTCTTGCATCTCATTTCTCTTCCCAGTTTTTCCTCCACCTGTCTAACTTGATTTTCAAAATCCTTTTTGAGCTCTTCCATGACCTGAGCCCATTGGATATCTATTTCAGATGTTTGGGATATGGAGGCCTTGACTCCTATGTCTTTCCCTGATGGTAAGCATTGGTCTTCCTCATCAGAAAGAAAGGTAGGGAACATCTGTTCACCAAGAAAGTAACCTTCTTTGGTCTTATTTTTTTCCCCTTTTCTGGGCATTTTCCCAGCCAGTTACTTTACTTCTGAGATTCCTCTCCACCCCCGCCCAGATCCACCCAGGTAGTGCTTGGAGTCTGAGATTCAAATGCTGCTCCCCAGCTTCAGGGCTTTTGGCAGGCAGGGCTGCTATTCAGGGTAACATTAATTTCAGGTTCTCAGGTGGGGGCAAAGCCACCTCCCAGGCTTATTTCTCTCAGGGGCTTTATGTGGAGAACTTCCATAATGGAGCTTCTGCCTGCTCCAGGAGCCTCTGGCCACCCACTGCCTCTGCCACTGCCTCCTGAGGGGGCCTGAGTTATAGAGACACCCTGCTTCCCTCTCAGCCAGTCCAGAAGTCTCTCTCACTGACCTGTAGCTCCTGTGGGTGGAGGGACCTTCGTGGCCGCCAGAGGTTCTGTTCCCTGAAGCCTGCTCTGATCTGTTTGCTTCTCTCTTTGCTGTGTTGCCAGTTCAGGGCTGGGCTCCACTCCCATCCAGTGCATGATGGACCTTTGGGATCGGTTTTTTCAGGGCTCTCTGGAGTGGAAATCTCCTTCACTGTGTTGCTGCGCCACTTCCACTGATCCAGAATTTGTTGGGGGTTCTTTTTACAAGAAATCCATGGGCTGTGGGTTTGGAGCTAGCATATGTGAATCTTCCTACTCCACCATCTTAGCTCCTCCCCCTGGACTTGAAAATTAGAGAAGAAATGGATAAATTAGGATCTTCCTTAAAAAAAAATTATGTAAATGATAAAACTCTAACCTGACAATTTTATAAGACTAAAATTTTTGGTAAAAAGTAGCTTATATAATTTAAAAGAAGGAAGAAAATGGAGTGGGAAAAAAAGAGCAAATGAATAAGGCAAAATCACAACACTATAAGAAATAAAAAAAATTGTCCACCCCTATAATATACATTTTATTTTTTAAAATGTATTTATTTATTTTTACTTTTCAGCATTCACTTCACAAGATTTTGAGTTTCAAATTTTCTCCTCATTTCTACCCTCTGCCAACCCCAAGACATCATGCATTATGATTACCCTCACCAATTTGCCCTGCCTTCTGTCACAACTCTCTCTTCTCTCATCCCCTTCCCCTCTATTTTTTGTAAGGAAATATAGATTTCTATGCCCATTGCCTGTATGTCCTATTTCTCAGTTGCATGTAAAAACATTTTTTGACATTGGTTTTTAAAACTTTAATTCTGTCTCCTTTAACCTCTAGAATATCATATGATGTCAAGGCTCTTTTCTTTTATCATGGCTTTCAGATAGTTCAATAATTTTAAAATTGTCTCTTCTGGATCCATTTTCCAGGTCAGTTCTTTTTCCAAAGAGGTATTTCACATTGTCTGCTAATTTTTTCATTCCTTTGTTTTTGTTTCATAATTTCTTGTTTTGTCATCTTCCTTTGTTTTTGTTTTATAATTTCTTGTTTTTTCATAAAGTCATTAGCTTCCAACTGCTCTATTCTAATTTTTAAGGGATTATTTTCATCAGTGTGAATTTGGACTTGCTTTTCCATCTAGCCAATTTTGCTTTTTAGGGAATTCTCCTCATAGGGTTTTTGGATCTTTTTTGCATTTGGGTTATTCTATTTTTTGAGGTATTATTTTCTTCAGTATTTATTGGGTCCCCTTTAGCAAACAGTTCACTCATTTTGCATGATTTTCTTGCATCACTCTCATTTCTCTTCCCAAATTTTCCTCTGCTTCTCTTACTTAATTTTCAAATCCTTTTTGAACTCTTTCATTGCCTGAGACTAATTCATATTTTTTTCTTGGAGGCTTTGTATGTAGGAAGTTTGACTTTGTTGTCTTCTTCTGTTTGTATCTTTTGGATTTCCTTGTCACCAAAGTAAGATTCTGTAGTCTGATTCTCTTTCCAGGTTTTTCTCATTTTGCCAGTCATTTACTTGACTTTTGAGCTCTTTGTCAAAGTTCTCTGTTTCCAGTGAGGGTGGGGTAGGGTGTAGTGTCAATCACTCAAACCCACCACAATTAGTGAGTGTAGAGCTCCAGAAACAGCTGCTGTCACTGCTCCTCTTGCTGCTGCCGAGGCTGCTGGGGCTGCTGCAGGAACTTTAATCCCCTTCTGCTGTCCTGGGTCTGGGGCCAGACCACTCTACTCTTTCCTATAAGTCTGTTTTTTTCCACTGCTCTTTCTTTATGTCCTCAAGGTTTGGGGGTTGGGAAATCTAGAAACCACCACAGATGCCAGTGATTCAGTCCCCCCTCCCTAGGCCTGCTCATGGCCCCTCTGTGCTGGGATGGCCATGTTGGATTGCATTCTGCTTCCAGCCTGGCATGATAAATTCTTCCTATTGACCTTCTGGGCTATATTGGGTTGGAGATTTGTTTCACTCTGTTATTCTGTGAATTCTGCAACTCCAGAATTTGTTTAGAGTCATTTTTACAGGTAATTTTTCTGGGTTTGGGGGAACAGCTCTAGCTCTATTCAGCCATCTTGGCTCTGCCTCCTATAATGCACATTTTAAATACTAACAAAATAGGACACTGAAGAGATAAAAGATCACCTCTTAAGAATACCCATACTAAAAGAACATCAAATGAGATCTTTGATCATTTACTCTCAAAGAACAAAATGGAACTAATTTAGAGGAGCTACCATATAGTGGGTGCTTATTCCAATAGCTGGGATTATTATGTTCATTGAATATGTGGGTACTAATTGCATTTGCTTCTCTTTGTCACATAATTAATTTTTTCCACTCATTAATCTTTTTGTTTTTAACCAGTGCCTAAATGTTTTGAGAATTATTTCTTTGTAATATAGTTCAAAATCTGTCACTACTGGATTCCCTGGTAAAGGAAAACATACTTTAGAGGAACAGGATAGAAAACAAGAAAAGGATAAACAAAGGAATACAGGATGGAAGGAAATATACAGTTAGTTATCATAACTGTGAATATGAGTCAGATGGCTCACCCATATAAGAGAAATGGATAGCAGAGTGGATTAAAAATCAGAACCAAAATAGGTTTTTTTCAAGAAACACACTTGAAACAGAGACACAAACAGAGTTAAAATAAGGGACTGGAGCAGAATCTATTATGCTTCAGCTCAAGACAAAGCAAAAACAAAAAATAAACATAATTAACAGGAAGAAATAGTGAAACTCTTACTAAAGTGTATCATAGACAAAATACTATCAATACTAAAACATATATTCACCAAGTGGCACAACATCCAAATTGTTAAAGGTAGGGTTAAATGAGTTACAAGAGTAAATAGACACCAAATCTAAACTAGTAAGGGACATCACTTGCCTCCTCTCAGACCTTGATAAGTCTGGCCATAACATAGATTAAAAAGAAGTCAAAGATATGAATAGAATCTTAGAAAAGTTAGATATGATAAATTAGAAAATATTAGGTGTGAAGAGAAAGAAGTATATGTTTTTCTTGGCTGTTCATTGTACTTTCACAAATAGTGACCATGTAGTATGCATAAAAACCACACAAGCAACTGCAGAAATGCATAAATATTAATTGCACCAAGTTCAGACAATAATGCAAAGAAAATTATATTTAATAAAGTGTCAGTACGCATACATTAATAACTAATTGGAAATTTAGTAATCTAATTGAAAGAATGACTTGCTAAAAGAATAAATCATAGAAACAATAAATAATTTAAAAAAGGGAATTACAACAATAAGGCAATGTTAAAAAATGTGAGGAATACAGTTAAAGAAGTATTCAGGAAATTTTATATAGCTAAATATGTACATCAGTAAAAAAGAGAAAGGACAGTTAGATGAATTGAGCATGCAAATTAAAAAATACCTAGAAAAATAGCAAATTAAAAATCTCCAATTAAACACCAAGATGAAAATTCTGAAACTTAAAAAAAAATAAACTAATAAATGAAAGGAGTTGTTCTCACAAAGAAAAAACCAACAAAATATATAAAACATTGTTTGATTTTTAAAGGAAAGGGAATAACAAATTATTAATATCAAAAATGAAACTGATGAATTTACCACCAATGAAGATGAAATTAAAGAAATTTATAGGAGTTATTTTGCCCAATTATACACCAGCAAACCTGACAATCTAAGTGAAATCAATGAACATTTATACATATATTTAAATAACCCTCACCTAGAAAAAGAAATTGAACAGCCCATCAATGAGCTCCCTAAGACCAGAAGCATTCACAAGTGAATTCTATTAAACATTTAAGGAACAAGTAATCACAATGCTATATACATTATCTGAAAAAAATTAGTAAAGAAGGAATCCTGTGAAGTTTCTTTTGTGACATGAATATGATTTTCATACTAAAACGAATGACACAAACAACAAAACAAGAAAACTAAACACTGATTTCCTGGATGAATATAAAAGCAAAAATTTTAAATAAAATATTTGCAAAGGGATTGCAACGACATATCACAAAGTACAAACATTATGACTAGGTGGGATTTTTATGGGGAATGCAGGGCTGGTTCAATATTTGGAAAAATATCAGTATAATTGACCACAACAAAAACAATAACAAGAAAATCATTTGGTTCTATCAATAGATGCACAAAAAGCTTTCTGAGAAAATACAATACAATGGAGGGTTTCCTCAAAAAGATAAAAATGTCTAAAATCAAGCACAAGCATTATCTGTAAATTGGATTAACTTGAAGCTATCGGAATAAGGTCAGGAATTAAACAAGGTTTTCCATGGCTACCACTATTCTTCAATATTGCATTAAAAATGCTAGTTATAGCAATAAGGCAAGAAAAAGAGATTGAAGGAATAAAAATAGGCAATGAATAAGCAAAACTATCACTCTTTTTATGATGAGAGAACCTTACAGAATCAACTAAAGAGCTAATTGATAAAATTTACGTCAGCAAAGTTGCAGGATATGAAATAAACCTATATAAATTATTAATATTTCTATATTCTATCAACAGAAAACAATAGAAAGAGATAGAAAGACAAATTCCATTTAAAATAACTGCAAACAATATAAAAAGCTTGGCAGTCTAGCTTCCAACAAACCCAGGGGCTATGTGAACATAATTACAAAACATTTTTTCCCTCAAATAAAGCCAAAACTAAACAATCAAAGTGATATTAATTGCTCATGGATAGGCTGAGTTAATATAATAAAAATGACAATTGTACCTAAGTTAATTTGCTTATTCAGTGCCATACCAATCAAACTACTCAAGGAATTTTTATAGAGCTAGGAAAAAGAATAGTAACAGAATTCCTCGATAAGATCAAAAAGTCACGAATATCAAGGGATTTAAGGGAAAAAAAGGGAGGAACATGGCCTAGTGTTTTCAGATTTCAAACCATATTACAGACTGATAATCATTAAAACACTGGTACTGGCTAAGAAATAGAGTCGTGGATCAGTAGAATAGATTATGTACACAATACAGAATAGTAATTGACCATAGTAACCAGTTTTTGATTAAATCAGTGATTTAATTGTTTGAGGTAAGAACTTAACATCTGACAAAAATTCCTGTGAAATATGTAAAATAGTTTAGCAGAACCTAGGCAGACACAAGCATCTCATACTATATAGCAAATTAAGGTCATAAATTGATCATTGATTTAGACATAAATGACGACATGTGAAATGAATTAGAAGAATATGGGAAAATGTACTTTGTGATTTTGGACAGGCAATACTTATGACCAAATGAGATAGAGATTTCAACAGGAAATAAAATCAATAATTTTGGTTACATTAAATAAAAAAGACTTTGTAACAAACAAAACTAATGCATAAAAAACAGAAAGAAAACGGGAGACTGGGGAAAAATTTGTAGCTTTTCTCTGATAAAGACCTCATTTCTCAAATATATAAGGAACTATACCAAAATTGTTTAAAACATATATGAGGTATTTCAGAGTTGATAAGTAGTCTAAGGATTTGAGTGTGTGGTTTTTCAAAAGAAGAAATCCAAACCTTTAATAGCCACACAAAATAATCCCTACGATAAGACAAATGTGAATTAAAACAAATCTGACATAACACTTCACACTTGTCTAATTGATTAGCATGATAGAAAAGGAAAATTGCAAATTCTGGATGGGGTATGGAAAAATAGGTACCCTAATGCAGTTGGTGAAACTATGCCAAAGGTCTATAAAACTGTCCATCCCCTTTGACACGGCAATACAATTAGGTCTATATCCCTAAGAGATCAAAGAAAATGGATAAGGACCTATTTTTGTCCAGAAACATTTATATCACTTCTTTTTGTGGTGGGAAAGGTTGGAAAATTGAGGGAATGTCTGAGATTTGGTGAATGGCTGAGCAAGTTATGGTATATGATTGAGATGGAATAATATTGTTCTATGAGAAATGATGAGCAGGGTAGTTTCAGAAAAACCTGAAAAGACTCAAATAAACTCATACAAAGTGAAATGAGCAAAATTAGACCCATTAAGTATTTATTGACTGATTAACCAACTGATGATGATACACCAGGAGAAAGAAAAGCAGAGAATTATTGCCTCTATTTTGTAGACAAGGAAACTGAGACCTAGACCAGTTCAGTTATTTATCCCTAAAATCCAAAACCAGAACCCAGGTTCTATCTTAAGTGATGGCAAACACACTGGGGATGATAATTTTTTTTTTTAAAGTGGAAAAGTGATCAATCAAGTCTCAAGATCTCTGATCCATTCAAATCCTTGATTGATTTTTTCTATTTTTCATCAGACTCGGCATTGTTTTTTGATCCAACTTCCAAATATTCTTTATTTTTTGAAATTTTATTTCAAAATGCCTCTTCATTACAGAGGCAATGTGGCATGACTCCTCTTCCCATCAGCCTTAAGTAAAGTTTTTTCTGAGTCCTGACTGACTGAACCTTCACTCTTCTGTTTAGTCTTCTGCAGCATTGCGGTGCTGTTTGTGACTCAGAAGTAGAGGAGAAAAAATTCCAATTTTAGTTATAACTGGGGGTGCAGAGGACACCCATCGCTAATTTCAATTCATCAGAGACCCAGAATAACTTAAAAGTTTACCCTAGTCAAGATAAAAATTTCTTTTTGTTTGCTTTTGCTTTTAGGGGGTAGAAATGAAAAATCCTAAACATGTTGCTACCTCTCCTCCCCCAGATTCTCTAAAGTGGAGAACTTGGGTTGTATAGGAGCAGCAGGAAAGGGAGGTTTTGTTCAGCCCAGCTAGGAGAGAACCCTGTGTACCAATAACTCTTCACAACCCAGATGCCAATGACTATTGGAGATCAGGTGCCAAGCCTTGTGATGACCCTGCTCAGAGAGTTTAGGAAATGAAGTATCTGATCGTGGAGGATTGAGCTTATCAAATGGTAGTCCTTGTCTGACATAGTGACAAGCCTTTGAAAGTGTTACCCTGAGTGTGAATAGACATCTGAAGCCTCTACTTTTGTCCTGGCTTTAGAAACCATCCTGTTGATTGGCACTGGTTAGAGTATGATGTTGGCTAGTCCCAAGTTTTGGACGTCATGTCTTCTTGCTTTCACTCATCCATGGATATATGTAGTTTCTAGTTTCCTGACCTCTGTGACAGATACAGAGTCTGCTGGATTGTATCCTCTGATATCTAGATGGTGGGCTTCATCCCAGATGGTGAGAGAGATCAAAGATTAATTTAGATTACTCCTTATCCCACCCCCTGCCCAGAAGTCCAGGTCTCCATTTGAAAATATGATGTTATTTGCAGCTTTAAGATTATTCCCCCAGGAGTTGGTCTTTATCCAGCTTTTCTGGGCTATTACACCCCACCTAGCACAACAATGCTTCTTTTGGAGGTCATTGGTGAATGGGATCTCAGGAAATATGGCAGGTACATTATTACTGTCAAAGATAAGGTTGATCTCAGTGCAGGCCTGATAATCCCAGTGGGTTTATTCACAGCTAAAAACCTGTGGGTTCAGCACATTTTGGTAAAGTTTGCAGATATCATAACATGACTCTGTCCCAGGAGCATTGTAAAGTAATCCAGCCAATTCCCTGAGTCCCTGGATCTGATGCACTAAGTAGCCGAACACATCCTACCTTGACAGGATTGACTGGGAAATGGTGGGGTAAAGGTAGTCTATTATTGTAACCATGGTGAAGGCATCTTGGGCAAACTCAAGCAGTTGGGTGATGGATGAGTCAGTTGGGGACTACATGCAAATGCCCATTACCTGGTTGATTCTGTCAAAGACTCTTTGTAGATAGAGGTCTGATTAGTCTGAAGCCTTCTCACACTCCCCAGACACACTCAGGGCTGGAGTTCCTAAAATCAGTAGTGACATCTCTGAAAAACTGATGAGAATTTCCAATGCCAGCAATGGACAGCACAGGAGCACTGGCTGTTAGTGCTCCAGCCACTAGGTTGGGATTCTTCATCCTCATATAAGCCCTGAGCATTCCTCCATAAGTCCCTCCAAAGGTGATGATAGGCATATTCTCAGCCTTGTATTCATTTTTCAGGGCCTGGATCAGTACAGCAAAGAGTCAGCCAACATCAGCTCCACTGTAAGCAGGACCATATTTCCCTTCTTGCTGGACTGGATGCCAAATGGGAGAAACTCTCCATAGTAGTGATGTTCAGCAAAGTTGACCAAAGCCTCCTCAGTTGATGCTAGCTCCAGAATGAAATTGCAGTTATTAGCAAAGGCCCAGACGTCAGCTTTGTTTCCCACATAAAAAAATATTGATCCTATTCCTTTCTTCCAGAACTTCTCTGTCACTAGGAATTGCTGAAGGAGAGTATCATTTTCATAGCTCTCAAAGTTGAAATGATCCAAAATCTATTCAAAGAATCGTTGCTGGAAGTCCACATGGAAATCTCCTTGAAACCAGGAGTCCCTGCTGCTCGGGTTTAGCCCTAGCCCCAGCAGTAGTGGCAGCAGCCAGATCAAACTGAAGCCAAGGGCCAGCCAGGTGGCAGATGCAGCTCCTGGCACCCGTGATCCCAAGTGGTGTGAGTCAGTCTGTCGTGCCTTCCCGCAGCCCACAATAGGGGCAGACTGACTTTTATATGACAGGCACCTACATGACTGCACTGACTCTGAAACTGATCATAGGATGGGCAGAGCCCAATTCTCTCTTTCAAAGAATTTTTTTCAGTGAGGTTTTGAACCTTCTCCTCCATTTGGCTAATTCTGCTTTTTAGTGCCTCCTTCTCCTCATTGACTTTTTGGACCTCATTTTCCAATTGAGTTAGTCTCTTTTTGAAGGTCTTCTTTTCCTCAGCATTTGTTTTGGTTCTCCTTTAGCAAGATGCTAACTCGTTTTTCAAGCTCTTCTACTGCCTGAGTGCAATTTCAGTTCACTTTGGGGGCCCTGGAGGCAGGGGCCTTACCTTCCTCTGACAGTATTCCTTGTTCTTCCTCATCTGAAAGGATGGAAGGAGACAACTGTTCACCAAGAAAGTAACCTTCTGTGGTCTTGTTTTTTTTCCCCTTTTTTGGGCATTTTCCCAGCTAGTTACTTGACTTCTGAATCTTTTGTCAAGAGGATGGTCCTATTGGCCTTCCTTTCCCCAGTAGTGTGGTCAAGACTGATATTTGACTCAGCTGCTTGATTTCCCTGGGGCTTTGGGTGGAGGTGGGGCTGTCACTCAGGGCTGAGGTTTCGATCAGCCACTCCCTATTGCCAGAGGCTTTAAGCTGAGCTGCTTGGACAATGGACCCAGGTTGCTCCCCAGGCACTGTAACTGCCTGCAGTTTGTTGCTGCCCCCTCTGTCATTGCCTGGGGCTACTGCTGGAGGAACCCCATTCCCCTCTCACCCAACTGGAAAAGTCCTTGTTGCTTGTGGTTTGGAGTTTTCTGGGAACCTCCCTGCTGCGAACTCTGCCTGGAAGTCCGTTCAGGTCCTATTCCTCCTGGTGCTGTGTGACCAGGGCTGGGCTCCACTCTGCTCCTTGTCCAGTGACATAGACCTTTCTTGTCAGCCTTCCAGGTTATCTTTGGCTGGAAATCTCCTTCGCTCTGTAGTTCTGTGGCTTCTGCTGCTCTAGAATTTGTTGAGAGTCATTTTTTACAGATATTTTGTGGGCTGTTCAGGAAGCACTACAGTATATGAGTCTTTCTATTCCATCATCTTGGCTCTGCCCCCAAGGTTTTTATTTCAAGTCAATTCAGTAAACAATATATGAAGCAGCTATTCTGTCAGTGACACTGTGCTAGCCATGCAGGGGAGAGAATATATTTTAGAGATAAAACACAAAAACAGAAGTTGACATTTTACTTAGAGGATATGACACATGCACAAATAAAAGAGTAGAAAGAAAGTTGTAGAAGAAGAATATGCTACCAGAGAAAGTCTTCTATGAGAAATAACAATTGGGGTATGTTTTTAGAAATAGTAAAAGGTGCATTTAACTAATGGGGATACCCCTTGTATAAAAGGCATGGAGGTCATTATGAGGCACATCATCTAAGCCATTTGATTAGAACTTTGAGTACAGAAATGAAAAGAATATAGATTGTGACTGGAAAAAAGGTGTTACACGCTTTGGAGGATTTAAAATATATGTGAGAAGACAATAAGGAGCCCCTGAAGACTTATGAGTGACAAGGAAGCATGGCCACATCAGTGTGTCAGGCATATTGATATGGTAATTGCATGGAAGATGGACTATATTATGGATAGATTATTAATTTTTTTTAGTTTGAAATTCTGTTTTCTCTGAATTATAGATGATCTCATAAGAATGTGTGGCTAATATGTATATACATAAATAACACACATAAACATACAAAATAATTTTGTTCCCATTACTTACTTTGTCAGTGACACTGTTAGAGTTAAGGAATCAAAAGGGACAATTCTCTGGAATCTATTATCAATGAAGGAGGTAAATAGCAAATAGCTCATGCATGAAACATATCTCATTCATGTTGCACATACATATATTGCAATGACTATAATCTATTTTGTTTTAAATTAAAAGTACCATTAGTTGAAATATGTACATTTCCAAACCATTTTATCTTAGAGGAATATAAGTAAGGAAGTTGGTAGAGCAAGCAATTTTCATCTTCAGCGTGGGTTTGGGGGGGCATTGCTTTGAGGAATTGGAGTGCCAGTATTTTTTGGATTTTGTTTGCCAACTTGACACATCTGTCATCAAGACTTATAAGAGTGTGGAATGAACTGCAGCACTTACAAGGACAGATCTATAAATGTTCCTGCTAGTACTTAGCAGCCTGGAGAGTGTGTGAATACTATCACTTACCTGACAAGAAATGGAGAAGCAATGGTCACACTCAACAACGTTAATGGTTTTAAATGATAGGACACTTTTGCTATTGTGAAATGTCTCCACAAAATGCACTAATCTTCCACTTCTACTGTTTTTGTTTTTTCCATTTAACAGTCAATGGGGGATAAAACAACACTGACTATGTAACCAAGCTATCAGAGCCTAATGCCTCCCTTTCTCCTACTCATTCATCCTTCCATCTATACCTTCATTCATTCGTTTATTCAACAAATATCTACTGATCACCAACTCTACAATGCATTTTAGAAGACACAAAGATGAAGACCTGATTCTTGCTGCCAAGAAATTTTCAGTCTAATCTCAGAGTCAATTGAAGTGATTTACATACCTCACTCTTACAGACTTAAACTTCACAATATCCTGGAACAAATTTATCAGTTTAGCACATAAAAATCCCCCTTTCTCAGAAGTGCTCCCTCTCAGAATCAGATTGGTATCATAATATTTTGATTGCTACCATCTTGACTCAGTTTACATTTCTCATCTGTTATCTGACAGTTAATACTTTAACTGTGACTAAGCTTCAGTTTTCTGACTTCTCCCCTATTTGAAAGTCTGATACTTATGTTCTCCCTTAATATTGCCCAGCTCATAAATTGAGTCGTCTTTCTAGTTATCTCTAATCTGCTACCACCAATAGTGCTGGCATGGAAGCATCATGCAATGGAAGGAGCCATGAACATTTTATAGGAGTCTGGAATTCTACTTCTAGTTCTGCCAGTAGCCACTTGTGTAGCCTTTGGCATATCACCATTTTTATTTTTTTCTAGAACTCACTTTTCTCATCTGAAAAAAATCGATGAGGTAGACTAGATAGTTTCTAAAAGTACTTTTCAACTCTAGCACATTGATTACATTACCTATTATAAGGTGCCATATAGCTCTGAATTTCAAATATTCTGGTATATGGTTAACTAAAATATATTTCTATTCCACAAAGTTCTTCAAAATTCATTATTTATTAGTAATTTTCAATTATGGATCTGCAGCAAATTTTACAAATCTACCATTCCTATAGAAAAAATATATATGTATGCATATATGTATGTATACATATATACGTATATATAGTTATGTCTTTGCAAAACAGAAAGTCAGTATGAGTGAAAGGGAAAATTGGTCAGCCAAAGAAACTAAAATGATCTTAGAGTGAATTAAGTGAGGTATAGTGTCTGGGAGTAGAGATGACATCATCCTGCTAATATCTCCACTTCTGATTATCAGGTTTTAGAAAAGCTATTGACAAGCCAGAGAGGACCTAAAGAAAGATGGCCAGAATGGTGAAGGGTTTCATGACTGTAGCATGAGATGACTGGCTAATCCAGTTTACCCAGAAGAAAAGATATAGATGACTTGAAAAGCTGCCATATGGAAGTTGCAGAGAGGTAGATTTCGATTAAATGTAAGAAAAATCTTCCAAACTATTAATATTAAATGAAAATGGAATAGGTTGTCATAAGAAATGGTTTATTTCACTACATATCTTTATTTTTTTTTATTAAATTTTTATTTTATTTATTTATAAATGTTCTACAATCACTTCCTTAAAATTAAGATTTTATACCCCCACACCTACCCCTCCTACTCCCCTCCCTCCCCATGACAGCATACAATTTTGTATAGGTTCGACATATACTTT
>JAQQSK010009073.1:0-13235 GCA_028658325.1 Potorous gilbertii | reverse complement strand
TGGATCATTGTATTACTAAGAAGAGCTAAGACATTCAGAACTGATCATCACACAATGTTGCTGTTACTGTGTATCATGTTCTCTTGTTTCTGTTCAGCTACATTTTGAAGGAAGAGGGTAACTGTATGAGGCAGAGGTACGGAGGAAGTGAATTCCAGTCATGTGGGACAACCACTACAAAGGCAGGGAGATGGCAGATGGAATTTCTTGTGTGAAAAACTGAGGGAGGCCAGTTTGGTTGAATGGCAGAGTGCTGGCTGGAGGGTGAAGTAAGAGATAAGTTCATGTAGCTGGAAAGTGAGACTGGGGTCAGGTGTTGAAGCAACTTAAAAGCTAAACAGAAGAGTTTATATTTTATCCTAGAAGCTTTGGGAAGTTGCTGAAGTTGATTAAGGGAGTCACACGGTCACATCTGAGCTTTCAGATCATAACTTTGACAGTGATGTGCAGGATAGTTGGAGAAATGAGAGACTTGTGGGAGATTGTTGTAATAATTTAGGCAACAGTGATGAAGACCTGGAACTGAGGAGGTGGCTGTATGAACTCAGGGGAAATTTGGAAGGAACCATCAGACTGATAGGAGGAGGAAAACCTAGAGACAAGAGAGTATCCAAAGGGAGAAGATGGTCAGCACTATCAAATCCAATAAATAGGCTGACAAGAATGAGGGAGACAGAAAGATCATCAGATTTGACAGCTATAAGATCAATGGCAACTTTGGAGAGAGAAGTTTCAGTTGAATGATGAGGATAGAAATGAGATTACAAAAGGCTAAGAAATGAGTGAGAGGAAAGGAAGTGGAGGCAGTGAATATAGATGACTTTTTTCAAGGAGTCTGAGAAAGAGAGGAGAGATATGACAACAACTTGAGGGATTTTTTTTTAAGATGAAAGAGAGGAGCATGTTTAAGGCAGTAGAGAAGATGCATGAAGGGGCATAAAAATATTCTAGAAAGGGGCAAGAATAAAGGTCACCACACTGTCAGAGAATTGAATGAAGGAAGATACAGTAGTGGACAGTGTCAGCGGTATATGAGATGAGGAGGAGGGGAGAAAATGAAGTTCTCTCAGAATGGCCTCATTTTGGTGAAGTCCTCAGTGGAGAGGTAGGAGATCTAGGCAGAAAACAGGACAGAAGGTATAAGGAGGGAATAAAAGGTTTAAAAATAGCTACTCTGAAATGTGGGATAGGGAATCAGAGAGAAGCAGTGCTATATAGACAGATAGGAATCAGAGAGAAGCAGTGGTATATAGACAGATATCCATCTATATCTATATAGATATAGATATTTAGGTATATGTAGAGAGATAAAGAAAGATAAAGATATCCTGAAAAAAATGAGCTTTATTCATCCATAGGATCATAGATCTAGAGTAGAAAAAGGAAATCAGAGGTCTTCTAGTCCAGTCCTTTCATTTTACAGATGAAGAAACTGAGTCCCACAGAAATTAAATGACTTTCTTACATTCAGCCAGGTAGTTATCATCAGAGGTGGATTTGAATTCAAGACCTCTGATTCCAAAGTCAGTATTCTTTCCACTGTATCTCATTGCTCAGCTTCTGATCAGTTTGGACAATAGATTTTCTTTAGCCATTTAGTTTTTCCTATGTGGGTGTTTATGCCAAATTCTTATGTATAGTTATGGATCTCATCTAGGAATTTCTTCAGTATTCGGAGCCTAGATGTCATCCACAAATAGAAACATCTGGAGAATTTCACCCTCCATAAAAATTTCTCTTTGACCTGAACTCTATGCAGATATTGGCAATGACACCAGGAAGCATATTTCCTGCTGTTTTATGCCTCAACTGATATTAATGATTGAAGGATTGTTAAACAAGTTTATCATCTGTTGTTACATCTTTCAAAGAATCTACCATGATTCTGAAATGTAAACGGGAGACACTTTGGTAGAGGAGGACCTTTAAGGAAGCATTTTGCTCTACTAAATCAATCTTCTTAAGGGATTAACAAACAATAAGTAGTATCTTGCATTCTCTACCTATTTCAATTAATTGTGTGATTGTAAAGATTGTTGTGAAATATTGTCTCTCCAAGCTCATCTGTTACCTACTGTTATTGTTTTTCCTTCGGTTTCAAAGACAACCAATGACATCATTGTGATGTCTTGGCTTGTGAGTGAATTGGACTTAAGCGAGACAGACTTGCATAGAGTCATCAGCCTCACTCTCTCTTCCAGAGTCATCAAAATCTAGTTGCAAGACAAAAGTAAATATAATTTTGGTGTCTAACCAAGCTCTAAGCATCCCGCAACGCTTATTACAAATGTCTTCATGGCCTCCCTGAGAACAAATTGTTCTCATTTACCCATTCTGATGGGTGAAAGTCTTCATATGCTTGGGGCAAACACCCCCCTAACTCACTAATGGATTTGAGACCTATTGGTTACTCTCAACCTGGTTTAGCCCATCTGCTGAGATGGCTTTACTGGAGTATGGTCTCTGCACAGGTTACAGAGCCCTAAGTGAGAATGAGGTGACAAGTGGTGAATGGGCAGCCCTGAAGAGGGCACAGCAAGCCCTTACACCAGAGGTGCTAGTCCTTTTTGAATGCCCCATACACCTGTTATATCTATTAATTGAATATCTGTTACCTACTGGTGCCTTCATTAAAGAAGTGCTTAATACATGTGTAGATTATTCTCATAATATAGGTGGAAAAATAGCTATATATGTTGATGATTATTGATATCCTTATACTTATTTTTTGGGGGGTCCAATCAATCATGGTCCAAGATGTTTCAATGATTTTGATGTCTTCTCTTCCTTTACATATTCTGAAAATTAATTCCTCAGTGCCTTTAAAGGTCATTTGATGGATCTACTCTATGTAAACTTGGTCAAGTCCAATTGTTTTTCCCACCTTTGCTCTCTTAGTGTCATTTATCCCTCCTCTATAAGCAAACCCACAAGTGTGACATGAACATCCAACTATGGCAGTTCCACTGCCTTTTATGTTGAAAGGAATTTAAAGATCACTGCCCATCTTTTTTATATTTAAAGTGTTTCAACTTTGCCAAATTTCATTGTTAAATGCCTTTAGAATGGCTTTGCTTATTAGTGCTTAGTGAGAATTGGGACTTGCACCAGACTTGCTTTAAAATAACTCTCACTTCTACTGATTTTCTATTTTATGAGTTAATGCTATTTATAATCTTTTGCCTTCTTCCTGCATAAGACTGTTGCCTTTGGCTGCCATAGTTCACCATGTATTTTTACTAGGCAAGTAAGTCAAATGTTTACTGACTAAAGTATGCAGTATTTTTCTTTTAGTTTCATTATCAACCAGTCAATTAGGATTTATTAAGCACCTACTGTGTACCAGGTATTATGCTAAACACTGGGGATATAAAGAGAGGCAAATAAAATAAAATGAAATACAATAAGCAGTCCCTGCTCTCAAGGAGTTCACCGTTTAATGGGAGAGAAAAGATGTAAACAACTATGTATAAACAAGTTACATACAGGGTAAAATGAGGGTAGTCCCAGAGGGAAGTAACTAAGATTAAGTAGGACTGAGAAATCTTCTTGCAGAAGATGAGACTTTAGCTGAGATTGGAAGGAAGCCGTGAAGCTAGGAGGGAGAGAATTCTAAGCACAGTGAGAATGTCCAGAATTGAGAGATGGAGCATTATGTTTGAGGAACAACACAGAGGCCAGTGTCTCTGGATTGAAGGATATGTGGATAGGAATAAAATATAAGAAGCCTGGGAAAAGGTGGTGATTATTGCTTTTTCTAACTGCTTGATCATCTTTTTAGCTAAATCTTTTTGATGATTATGGCTTTATAGTGTAGTTTCAGATCTGATGCTATTAGGAACCTTTTTCTTTCATTTTAAAAAATTATTTCCTCTGGAATTCTTGACCTTTTGTTTATCCAGATGAGTCTCTCTACTATTTTTCTCGCTTTATAAAGTAATTCTTTTGTAGTTTTAGTGGTTTGATACTGAATGAATAAACTAATTTAGGTAGCATTGTCATTTTTTTATCATATTGGCTCCACCTACCCATGAGCAATTAATATTTCTCATGTTTTTTTAGGTCTATCTTTAGTAAATGTATCATTTATATATGTATATCTAATTTATTCTTTGTAAAAAGTATTTTGCCATTATATTCATATTGTTCTTGTGAATGTCTTGGCAGTTAAACTCCCAACTATTTTATGCCTATATTTAGTTGAAATGGAATTTTTCTTTCTGACTCTTTTTGTTGGTCTTTGTTTGTGAGATACAGAAATGCTGTTTTGTGTGAATTTATTTTATATCCTTTCTCTTTGCCAAAGTTAATTGTTTCTTCTAAGTTTTTATTTGACTTTCCATGGTTCTCTAAGTAAACCATTATTATATCACCTGCAAAAAAAAATACTTTTCTTTCCTCTTTGACCATGATTATTCCTTCAACTTGTCTGCTTTTCAGAGACCAGTTTATCTAACCCCTAGAGGTGATGAATTTTTTGGCCATGGAAAACATGGTGCATGTTGATTTAATTTGGGGATAGGGTCTTATTAGATCTTTATAGAACTTCTCCAACTTTTCAACCTCTGCAACAGATCTTGGTACTTAAGTTGTGATGATTTTCCCAGTGGTATTTCTGCAAATGCTTATCGTGTTTATTGCTATACAAGATTACCAAATGCCCAATGCAATAATATTCCTTACTATCTTTGGTTTCATGATAAAACCAAAACTGCCATCTCTTTTATTTACCTCTCCAAAATGAATATGTGAATATCCCCTCTTCTAGCTGCAGCTTTCTTCTATCTTCTGGGTTTTTTTTATCTTGAAAATGTCAAGATTGATGATTTATTCCTTCTAGCAGAATGCTCACTCCTTGTTCACTGAACGACCATCTTACATCTGGAGTACTGAGAAATAAGCTAATGATTATAGATAATCTAAAAACAGTGTGATTCTTTTCATCCTCCACTCCCTTTTCTACTATAACAGCATTTGAAAGAACCTTTAGAGGGCTGAAGGCCATTTTATATTTTTCTTTCTTTCAGGAGTTTCTATGTTGAAAGAATTCATCACCAATCCAGCAGCCTCCTGGCAATGAGCCTGTCAGTTGGTACCTAGAAACCAGATACAGCTGTTGCTGTAAAGGCCAATGCTGTAAAGGAACACAAAAATTCTCCTAAGATAATACTTACCCCTAGCTTATAATATACTTTACTCACAATAGCCTTGAGACTTGGTTTGGTAGTATATGCATTATGACACCAACTGATAGATGAGAAACCCAGGGCCTCAGAAGACTCACACAGCTAACAGGCATCAGACCTTGGACTTCAAGTAGGTTCTTTGATTTGAAATGCAAAACTTTTTTCTGCTATGTGTAATAGGTGAGTTGAGGGTTGATACGTGCACAGGGATGCAAAGGATAACAAAATAGAGTTGATTAAGGTTCTCTCCACATGAATTGTCCTTAGGGTCTGGGATATACAACAGAGCAATTGAACTCATTTATAATACTCCCTCTTTTTTCCATGTGTGAGCCTTAGCTCCCTAACTTGATTGGAATTTCCTTGGGGAAGGGACTAAGTTTGTCCTCTTTTCTATTTCTTCTTCATCCCTTATAGGTCATCACAGGCCTGAGCATATAGTAAGATGTTCAATAAATAATTGCTAATTGATTTATCATTTTTACTCTTTAGAGGACTGGTAGCCTGGAACATGAAAAAACCGAAAATTTTAAATTCAGGTGAGTTGGGTCCCTCCCTATTTAAATCCTGAGTTAAAAATTAGAAACAGAGAAGAATTTGGGGAGAAATACAGGAAGTGTTGTCTCCTACAGACCAAGTTGGAATGGAATACGTATGCTGTAACTAGGGCTAGGCAAACAGGGTTCCATCCTAAGGTCTTAAATTTATATGATGTTGACAGCACTTACAGTTTTCAGCTGAATTGGAGCAATAGTTTAGTACATATGTTGCAAGAAAAATTAGTTAAAAATTTGAAGCTACAAGATAGCACACTAGTCTAAGCTCTCCCCTATCCTCATAGTGGTTTCCTTATTATTTGTCCTGGTGTTTCTGTTTTTCTCCCATACAGTGTCACAACAATTCCCTGCCTTATGAAGGCATGTTTCATACCATTTATCCCAGGTGGAAAATTCTAGTTATGGCTCTCATTAACCCAAGGGTAAGTGATGGTGAGTCAAACTGTATATCCAGCTAAAGAATTTTTGACATATTTATTTCCTCATCCCCTATTAAGATAATTTAACTCCCAGCCCTCCCTCACTCAAAACAAAATCAAATGCAAGTCATGTCATTATTTCTCTGAGAGCATAGTCTTCTTCGGCAACAAAGGACGAACATACACACAATTTAACTCCCACTCATCTAGTAGGTAGCTAGGTGGCTCAGTGGATTGGGCCTGTGATTGAGATTCTCAAGAGGGATGCTCTCCTGTGACATTTACCTGAGGAAGAAAAAGAGTGTGGCTGATGCTACTTGCAAAACTCAAAGACTTGAGCTATTGAGAGACAGACCAGCATAGCAAAGAATAGCTTACTGTGAATATGAAGAAAGGCCCATGTTATACGCCATACAAAAATACCGAATATATTATAAATCCTTAAATGCTTTCCATATTGCCAAATAGCTGTATAAAGAAGGTGAGGTGGGGGTGGGTTGGTGCAAACTCACCAAAACTCATAGAAGATCACAGGGTTCCATGGAGTCATGGAAGAAAAAGTTGGGATTCCCCAACCTAACTCAAGTCCAATCCCCTCATTTTTTTGTTTTACAAGTGAGTGAACTGAAACTCAGAGAGTTACCCAAAGTCATACGGGAAAGGAGAGAAAGAGCTGATATTTGAACTCAAGTCCTTTGATGCTCAAACCAGAGCTGCCTCCTACAGTTCAGTCTTTAAAATACTGCAGTGTTATTCAGCAACCTTGATTTTTTAAAATCTGTTTCAAGTGTAAAAAATACTGGGAACCACCGAGGGCTAGCTCCCCTCTCCTAAAGCTCTTCACCAAAATTATTCTAAGTTACATGATTTCATAATGAACCAGGAATTATTTCTCCAAACTGCCCTAATTTAAATATATTTGTCCTTAGAGCAAAACTGTCCTGATTCTCCCTAGCACAAAAAATACATTACCTCAGTCAAAAATTTTTGAAGATTCCACTGTAGAAAGAAAAATGAAAAGAGCACCATGTCCTATTCTCTAGATATTGTTTTAATTTCAGTGGAGCCCAGCCTATGAGAATCTGTGGGTCAGATGCAACAAAGGGGAAGAGTTAGTTACAAAGACTTGGAGTACCAAAAGGAAGCGTTTACCAATGATTCACCTTTCCTATTGTTTCCATCCAACTTTCTGAAGAAGGTAGAGAGAAGAAGCTAAGGAAAGAAATCTCCTTCATTTCAAGCAACAGATACAATAAGAGCAGAATGAAGACTTTTCATTAATTTGGGTGATAACTATTTGCATTTAATATAATTATGGGCAGCTAGGTGGTGTGGTGGATTAAGTGCCAGGCATAGAGTCAGGAAAACTCATCTTTCTGAGTTCAAATCCGACCTTGGACACTTACTAGCTGTGTGTCCCTCGACAAATCACTTCACCCTGTTTGCCTCAATTTCTTCATCTGTAAAATGAGCTGGAGAAGGAAATGACAAACCACTCCAGTAAGACTGCCAAGAAGACCCCAGAAGGGGTCACTAAGTACCTGAAATGCCTGAAAATGACTAAACAACAACAGAGTTTCATAAAATAGTTAAAACTTGAGCCAGAGAATCACCGTTCAAATTCTACCTCTAATAAGTTCTTCCTTTCTTAGTTTGAGCAAGCTATTTAACTGCTCTGGGCCTGAGTTTTCTCATCTTTAAAATGAAAGGATTGGACTAGAAACCTCTGTAGTCTCTTCTGATCCTATCTTCCTATTTTTTCTGGAGATGATGATGATACCATCTCTCTCTTATGCTGATAATATAATGGACTCCTTGAACATCAACAGACAGGCCAATATTTGATGCCTTTTCTTCTAATACGTTTAATTTCAGAACATTTGTAACTGATAAACATAGCGCATGTTAGTCATTAGAGCCCCCAATTAGGCGGGCAGTAAAAAGTAATCTGAGAGGGGTAGCTACTGATATTATTGAAACTGTGCCTAAGCCATATGGCTCCTAAGCTTGGACACAATGCATCAGGAAAAACCCGCCCACACTCCTGCCCAGGAGACTGGCTTGTGGCATCATTAGCTGATCAAATGTGCCTTTCCCCTGCCCTTTCCAACATTTCATTCCCTAGTCTCTAGTGGGATTCTCTTAGGGAGGGCTGCATAAGGAAACACACGTGGTACATGGAGATAAACACTAACCCAGGCTCAGCCAAAAACAGTCACACCTCTGACTGTTTTGTTCCCAGAAACAGCATTTCTTCCTTCCAGAAGTCCCCTTCATATGTTGCTTCCTCTCTCTCAAAATCTAGAAATGGTGACATCTGACCCAAAGGGGATGGTCACAGTGTCCTCGCTGTAATTTGGAGGGTTATTTTGTTGCTGGAGTGCTAGAAAATGGAGAATGCATATTAGAACACCTTAGAACATAAAATGTCAGAGTTGGAATGGACCTTAAAACAAAGGGCAGAGGAAATCAGAATTAGAAGGGACCTCAGAGATCACCTAGACCACCTCCTTATTTTACACATGAGGAAACTGAGGGCCCAGATTTCGGAAGTCACTTTGCATAGCTGTAGCCAGATGGGCATTAGAAACCAAATCCTCTCCTCATAACTCTTCCACATCATGTTGTCTTCTCCCAATATCACAATAGTCATTAAATGTAAGAACTGTCCTTTTAGGCAAGGAGGGTGGAAGCTCTACTTTTTGCGTAAGTTGTAACTCATAAAGTATGTTTTGTTTAAACACAGACACAGTCACATACATAACAGCAGCAGCAGAACAAATTAAAAAACATCCCCTCCTCAAAAATCATTTCTGTGAATATTTGTTTGTTTCCTTCCCCAGGGAACCGCGTCCCTTCTTGCTCAATGTTGTTTTGATGGAGGCCAGCCTGTGCGAATCTGTTGCTGCTTTTAAGCAGCAGATACAGTAAGGGCAGAATGAAGTCTTTTCACTAATTTGGATAGTATTTGTTTGTACTTAATATGATTGTTCTAGAGAAACTAGGGGGCACAGTGGATAGAATGTTGGGCCTGAAGTCACAGACTCATCTTTCTGAGTTCAAATCTGGCCTTGGACACTTACTAACTGTGTGACTCTAGGCAAGTCATTTAACCCTGTTTGCCTCAGTTTCCTTATCGGTAAAATGAGCTAGAGAAGGAAATGGCAAATCACTCCAGTATCTCTGCCAAGAAAACCCCAAATGGGGTCATGAAGAATCTGAAATGCTTGAAAATGACTAAACAACAACAATTGTTTTAAAGAGCCTTGGACTTAAGACCCAGGTCAAAGGCCCATTCCTTTCTCTTATTAGTGTGATCTGGGGCAACTCATTTCTTCCTGAGTCTTGGTCAGCTAGGTAGCAAGGTGGACAGAGCACTTTGCCTGGCTAGTGTTAGGAAGACCTGAGTTCAAATCCCACCTCAGGCAGGATTACTAGCAGCAAGACCCTTGGCAAGTCTTAACCTCTGCTTGCCTCAGTTTCCTCATTTATAAAATGGGAATAATACCCTACCTACCAGTGTTACTGTGAGTATCAAATGAGATAATATTTGTAAAGCACTTGCCACAGTACCTAGTACATTGCAGGACCTTAATAAATGCTTGTTTCCTTCCTTCCTTTAAAAAGGAGAGGACTGACAGTATGGTGTAGTAGAAGGAGCCCTAGAATTGAATTGCAGTCAGAGATTCTGCAATGGAATCTCAGTCTGGCTACTCGTGTAGCATCATAGGATGCCTCCGCTACCCTATCCTGGGATACAACGCAGTGGGCAAAATTAATGAATATTTTTAAGTAGAACTTCCACACAAGTGATTTCCTTTTAAAAAATGAAAATAAGGTTCAAATTATTTAGCAGACACAAGACATTCAGTGAATTTGCTTCAAATGACAGTACATGCCGTGCAATTCTTATTTCATATGGTATGTACCAATCAGGTCTCATAAACTGAAGTCTGCTTGAATCTCAGTGTCATATAGAGAAAAAAAATCTTCCACCATCACTTTGAAGTGGTGGAAGTTCTGGGACAATGAGTTGTTTTCACCCTCCTTGCTACATTTAAATTTGAAGTTAAACAGTCTTTGAGTGAAGTTGCATATCAAAATATCTGTTTTATTTCTCACCATCATTAATTTGGATAGACTCAATATAATATGCTGCTTTCCCCAAAAACCTGCAACTTCAAAAAAAGTTGGACTAATTTTAAGAATAGCTATAGATAATCCTTTGAAATTTCTAACAGTTAAATTTAAAAATAATCACCTTACATTTTTTGTTTCTAATTTTTCAAAGTGAAATAATATCTCTTCTTTTTTCTCCCACTTAGTAGTATTTTATTTTTTCCTATTATATATAAAGGTAGTTTTCAACATTCATTTTTTAAAGATTTTGAGCTCCAAATATTTTTTCTTTCCTTCCCTTCACCTCTTCCTAAGATGGCAAGTAATCTGATATAGGCTATACATATACAGTCATAGTAAACCTATTTCCCTATTAATCATGTTGTGAAAGAAGAATCAGAACAAAAGGGAAAAACTATGAGAAGGAAAAAACAACAAAAAAGGGAAAATAGTATGCTTCAATCTTTATTCTGGTTCCATAATTCTTTCTTTAGATGTGGATAGAATTTTCTAACATAAGTGTTTGGAAATTGTCTTGTATCCTTGCATTTCTGAGTTTATCAAAGAGCTTAGGTTATCAAAGTTGATCATCGCACAATGTTGCTTTTACTGTGTACAGTGTTCTCCTGGTTCTACTCACTTCCTCAACATCAGTTCATGTAAGTCTTCTCAGAATTTTCTGAAATCTGTGTGCTCATCATTTCTTATTACAATAGTAATAATATCTCTTCTTGATGGATAATCAATTTGAAGAAAAAATCCACTACAGCAGCTGAAACTAAGGCAAAGACAATGACAGCAGTTTAAATAATGGAAATACAAAATATAGAGAGTACATGCAAAATTATTGAATAATATGATTTTTCCGGAGGAAAAAAATGGATGTTTATAATAAGTAAACTAAAAAAACAAACAAAACCATGAATGTGACAGCCAAAGGATTGCTTATATCACATAAGGTTGCTTACAGAATTGCTAAGTGTAAGAAGTTTCATTTGATAAGGGAAACGTTGGTGCTGCCTGAAGCTATTGAAGAGGTTGGAACAATGCTTGATGAATCATAACAAAAACACTTCTAATGGCTCCACTTGCAGATAATAAGATGGCAAGAAGAATTGCCCATATATCTGAAGACTCTAACAATAAATTAAGAAACTAAAGTTTTTCTAATTCTCATTGTAAGTGGATGAAGCAATAGAAATAATCAAAGATGATCACATAACATATTGAAATTGACATTAGGAAAGATTTGTTACTTTGTAAAACCTGTTGATGGCAATGCCACATCAACATAAATTTTCAATACAATTGATGGATTTTTAAAAATGAAAATGACATACATTGGGAGGCTTGTATTGGAATTTACATTGGTAGAGTTCAATTGATATCTGGAAAAAACACAGGTTGACAAGCAGTTGTTTAAAATGTGCCTCTGAATAACTCTTCCATACTTGAAAATATACTCTAAAATAGTAGTCACCAGAACTAATTGATACTGGCTAAAGCTAGGTGGTGCAGTGGGTAAAGCACTGGACTGGGAATCAGGAAGACTCCTCTTCCTGAGTTCAAATTTGGCTTTACACAGTTACTAGTTGTGTGACTCTGGGCAAGCCACTGCCCTCTGTTTGCCTCAGTTTCTTCATCTGTAAAATGAGTTGGAGGAGACAAAGGCAAACCACTCTAGTATCTTTGCCAAGAAAGCTCAAAAGGTATCACAAAGAGCCACATATGACTGAAAATGACTGAACAACAACAGAAGAAAAGTAGATGAATAGAACAGTCTAGATAAGGAAGAAACAGAAAAAAAAATGAACTAAAAAGCATAGTGTTTGATAAACTTGAGAATATAAATTACACAAGGGAACAGTTCTCTACTTGAGAAGGACTTCTGGGAAAAATGGAAACTAGAAAATAGTTTGGCAGAAATTAGGTTTAGACCTACAGTTTACCCCAAATACCACAATAAGCTCAAGATTGATATGTGACCTGAATATTAAAGGTTGTACCCTAATTTTTTTAATAGAAGAGAATTAGATCAGGTTTCTTTTGTAACTGTGACAAAAGAGAAGATTCTTAGCCAAACAAAGAACAGAGGAGATTTTTAAAATATATTAAAAATTTTTGATTTCATGAAATTGAAAAGATGAACAGGATCAGAATAACTAGGATAAGAAGGGAAGGTATTGACTGGAGAAAATTTTTGCGTTAAATATTTTTGATGAGGGTCTGGCATATAAAATCTATAGAAAGCTAACATAAATAAGATGGAGCAATTACCTAATGGAGAAGTAGTCAAAGGATAGAAACAAACATTTCTCAAAAGGAGAATGGAAACTATTAACCATACGAAAGATTGCTCCAAATCACTAATAATAAAGAGATATGCAAACCAGAACAGTTCTGAGATTTCACTTAACATTCAAAATTGGCAAAGATAATAGGAGATAAACAATATTGGAGGGATTTGGAAAGAAAGACACACTGATGCAATGTTGGCAAAGCCATAAATTGGTTCAAAAATTCTGGAAAACATTTTGAATTAATTTTGAAAGTGACTAAAATGTCCATTTCCTTGGATCCAGATTTTACTGGTAGGAATATACCCCAAGAAGGTAAAATTCAGCTTTTAAATTTGTTTTAAGCATAATCAGAAGATTTAAAAAAAGTATATTGAAAGGAAAAATCTCTTTGTAAAATTGTTTAGGATTATAGAGGTAAAGTATCAGACATATCTATATCGTGAAATGTGCCAATTTTCTAGTGATAAAGTACTTTGAAGGTTGTTTTAGCTAAAAGGAAAAAGATGTCTTTTCATCAATAATAATACAGTTGAAGCAGATTCTTTTTATACAAAAATTTACTTCTTAAACATGCATTTGGTTGACATAAAAAAACACCGAGTACTCTAAGTAAACCAGTGTGAGATACCCAAATTCATATTCCCATTTAGAAAG
>JAQQSK010009072.1:0-13235 GCA_028658325.1 Potorous gilbertii | reverse complement strand
TAGATGTTGCAAATTTAGGGTAAGCACACTTAGCCCCAAAGAAGAGATATAAGAATAAACTTCCTTTAGCTCCTTTGAAGAATTGAGGATTCACAAGGGTAGAGCATTCTACGTGATGCCAAACTTTTTCGATGCGTTGACTGCTCTTTTTTTTCCTCTTTTTAATTTTAGTCTTTGTTATAAGAAACGACTCTGGAAGGGAAAGGATAATGAGGAAAATATAGGTGATGGTGAAACAAAAGATGTCAATAAAAAGAAATTTAAGACAAATTGAGAATTGCATTAGATCATCTCTGAGATTCATTCTAGCTTTGAATCTATAAATAATGACAGTCTGTGACTTTGCTTGTGGCTTTGCTTGTGTCAGCTCCCCTTACTCTGGCCATTGATTTCTTTGTTTTCTGTAAAATGAGTGGGTTCAACCAGATGATAGTTAAGGTCTCTCCAGCTCTGTATCTATGATGTCATGATTCTTTCTAGAGTTAGGGTTCTGGGGGCAGTACAAATGCCAACATAATAGTCTCACCATATGAGTTATGCCAGAGTTTTGCAGTAGGTGGTTGTGGTGGTTGAAGAGACAGACAGGCTTTGACTTGTCCTCCAAACCAATCTGTGCAGTAACAAGCTGTGTTCTAACAAGCTCCCCACCATATGAACTATCCTTGAAGGAAGCATCATTGCTTAGTTAAGTAGTAGCTGGTAATTTTTTTCCCAGTTAGTTCAGGATTAGCTAGACATTTGTATATGTTACTGATTTATTTCTTTTTAATTTGTTCAGCACTCTCTTGTCTGTCTATTTCAATGTTTTTCCCCAGATGACTGTCAATGAGGTGGCAGCAGATAGGAGAGTGTTGTATTAAGTCAAGAAAATCTAGGTTTGTGTCCAGTCTCAGGGACACTGGGCACAATGCCATCATCTACATCCTGGCTTACAAGGAGAATCAGATGATAAAATGTGTATAAAGCGTTTAGTGGCCTTAAAGCAATAATTGCTACCTATGACTATTAGATGATAAGTTCTGAGAGGGCAAGAACCATAACAGTGACTCTGCTCATACAGTATGTAATACGGCATATAATTCATACTATAAGGTTCTATATAGCTTATGACAGGAAGAATGAAAACAATACCCAAGGAGTCGGATTTTTTTGGAGGGGTTGTGTTTTAAATAAGGACTGATTAAACTCCATCTTTTGTTAAATGATCTCAAGGAAGCCTTTCCTGTCCCATTTCACTGTCCACTGGAGAAGAAAATCTCACTGACCAAAACAATAGACACAGGCATTTCCCCCCACTATTCAGGACAGACAATAAAGATGAGCTTCCCCTGTAGGAACCTATTTGCATCTCAAGAACTAAAGGGCTCTCTGGCAGACTCAGAGGCCACTCCCTTCTCTGTAGAGGAACCTTGAACCATTCATTAACTCTGCAGCACACCTGTCCAGGACTTCAAAGGAATCAGGCCCAGCCTCAAAGAAATACATCTTAAAGAAATCAGAGATTTCTGGGTTTCATTCCTAGCTTACCTTTTCTTAGGTTTTCATGGAAATAAGCTATTGTTGGGGGACAGATGTCCTGGGATGTCTATACCAGTGATGACACCCTGTTCTTTTAGTTTAGTAAGGGAAGGGGAAGCAGCTGTTTAGCAGCAAGATGAAAGAATGGCTGGGAGTATCTGAGTAGGTGTGGATAAGGCCGATAGCCTCAGAGGGCAAGAAAACCTTCTTGGGGGTTCCAAAGTGCAGGGAAACTGCTTGCAAGTTTGTAGTACAATCCCTAGATCTACTAAGTCACTCTAGTTCCCTGAACCTCTAGAATCTAAGGAACTCAACCTAAAGTCTATGCAGAGATTCTTAGTCTAGAGTCCTTGAAAGTTTAAAAAATTATGTTTTAATATCTGGGTTCCAATATTATTGAAACCCTTTGTAATCCTATATATGATATTTTTGCACTTAAAAGATTATTCTGAGGAGTCCATAGGCATCTCCAAACTACTAAAGGGGTATATGACACAAAAAAAAACTTAAGAATATTTTGTACTATAGAATTCCCTTACCAAATGCTCAGGACTGCAACTTTGCCCCTCAAAAGGCACACACACACACACACACATATACACACACACACACAAAACCAAACATACACACACAAACATATATACACTCTACTCTTACAGAAACCACCATAGATTTAATGGGGGGGAGATTTAATGGCCAATTGATTCTGTAACATGTAGCCAGTTGGGCTATTTACACCAGACTTTGCCTTTCTGGGGCTAACCACTGGACTGGGATTTGGGTTGGTGCCTGTCCCAGTGGAAAATTCCCCTTTAAGACTGAGTTTCAGAAATTACTTCCCCTTAGCAAGATCCTAATAAGGCAGAGTCCTTGACCTTCATCTTCTTTGGGTTTTCATTAAGATCCTAACTCTTTATTCCCATTAAAGTTGGATGGAAAAAAATTCCTTTCAAAAATTGTCTAAAACTTATTTATATCATAATCCCAAATAGCTTTGAATGACTTTGTACATCTATAGGTTTACTTTTCCATAAGCAGATGTTATATGCACAAAGAGAAAAAAAGGAATTAATTGGTTCTAAACACTAAAAAATATCATGGAAAAAGTATTGAACTTGGATCAGAACTCTTGGGCATAAATCCCTTCTCTGAAATTTACTAGGTTTTTTGGTTTGGGGGATTGCTTTTTTTACTTAATGATAATCATCCAACCTCTCCAAGCTTCAATTTTCCTATCTGTAGAAAGGGAAAAAAATAACTTATTCTACCCACCTCACAAAGTTGTTGTAAAACTTTTTTGAACTGTGTGAGTTACAACTAACAAATATTCAAGTGCACTTTGGAGATGCAAAGAAACATAGTAAATGACCCCAAATTCTGAGAAGCTTACAGTCTAATAATCCAGGTGAAACTTGACCAAAGGTTAAAGGAGACAATTTAGAAAAACAGAAATGGTTTGCTCCAGAACACAAAATTTAATTCAGCACTGGATTGACACATCAATTCTTGCCCAAAGAATACTTGGAGCTTCCAGCCTCCCAATTAACCAAACAATCTTTCTAATGCAAATTTCCCATAAATTTTTAGACTATAATGAACCTAGAAAAAGCTGTTTAATCTTCAAACTGTACTGTACAAACCTAAAGGAATACCTCTTAGATAGGGCCATTCTATCAAATCCCTGAGGGGTCTCCCTTGCTCCAGTGTTGGACTCCTCCTGTCCTACAGTTCACATTATGCTGTGTTCACATAATTTGCCCCAATTAAACATTGGGTAATATTAACAGTTGAGTGTAAGACCAAGACTATTATTGTTCAAGAAGACACAATGAAAGCAAGACTTGAGAATATCCTGCTATTGAAATGTTAATAGAATCACAGTCTGGAGAAATTAACTGGAAAACTAATTACTCCAATCCCACTACACAGAAAGGGGTACCCAAACTAGACACAATGAGCAAGTGTTTTTCTTCCTCTAGTTCATCTAAATCAGTGGAAATTGACAGATTCCCTAAGGTAACTATCTCTATCATCACCACTTTGCTTGGGCAGTTCAGAACAAAACTGCTTACCTGAGGCGGTTCACCTCTTTCTCCTTCTTCCTATCTTCCATGTCCAAGGTAATTCTAACCTAACAAACAGAGAAGTATGCCTCTAGAACAAATTTCTAAACTCTTCATTTCAAAGATTTTTTTAAAGTGGGGACATAAAGTTTCTACTTATTTACCGCTGCTATTGAGGATAGCAATAGTATATGATTAGAATTATTTAACATTGAAAAGAAAGAACTTTTATTTTGGGCATGTTTAGCTATAAGGAAAGTTGAGCACTACAGAATTGACACTTTTGAGCTGTCGTGATAAAAAAGGCTTTTGAGATTGTCTTGGACAGCAAGGAAATCAAACCTGTAGACACTTAAAGAAGAAGCTTACATACTTTGGCAGAAGACAGGACTTATTGGAAAGAACCCTAATATTGGGAAAGATTGAAGGCAAAATAAAAAAGTGGAGGCAGAGGATGAGATAAATAGAGAGTTTCATGGAAACAATGAACATGAACTTGGACAGACTTCAAAAGATAATGGAGGTAGAAGGGCCTGGTGTGCTGTGGTCCATGGGGTCATGAAGGGTTGGACACGATTGAACAATGGCAACAAATTTAAGATATTTACTGGAAATCCAGTTCAAGATTTCTGAAAGGTAGTTGGAGATGCAAGAATGGAGGTCAGCAGAGAGGTTAGTGCAGGATGAGTTAAAAGATGTAAGAATCATAAACAAAGAAATAGTCATTAAATCCATGGAAGCTGGTGAGATCACTATTTATAATTTTGTGGAATCCCATTTTTAAATGCTCTAACATTTACTATATGTTCTGTGGGGCTTACATTTCAAATCACCTAGGGAGAATCTTGTGAAACCCCAAGTCTTTTGGAAGCTAGGCTTTGAGAAAGAGTGGAACCATGAAATTAAAAAGGACAAATTATGTCAAATTGATCTGCAACAAAATGAGCTAATAAAGTACACTCTAGAGGCATCATCAGAGCTTTGGAATAGCACTGGATATTCAACTTTACATTTGAAATTCAATGATACTCAGAACCTAGCACAATGCTTAAATATCTAGTACAAGAGTTTTATAAGTAGATGTTTTTAAAATATCAATTATATTAACATTGTCTACATAAATGGTTTGAACAGTTTTTATGTCAATCTGACATTTAAAGTGTTAAATGCCATGAGAAAATATATCTATCACCTATCATTATCTCCCTATAATGCTAATTACATTTATGATTTCAAAGGACTTAATTAAGACTCAAGATATTTTCAGGAATATGCAGTATGAGAAACACAGTTGGTGGTCCTAATTATTAGTATTTTAGTCAACAAACAGAATTGTAGGCAATATACCATACTCTGTTCCCTTCCTCCCCACTCCTCTTTCGCTCTTCCTTTCTCATTTACCACCTTTGGGCAAAATGGGGTGAGAGGTCAGCATTCTATGAGTTACCACTTCAAGAATGAATTTCAGATTTTCACATCCAGGTTCCAGATGTTCTGGTTAAACAGCTGGGAGTGGAATCTGACTCTGGCAGAAAGGATTTAAGACATGATTTAACAGTTTGCCTCTAATGTTTGTCCCGAATTCTTACAAAGAAGCTCGAAGTTGAACTGAGAAGTTTCCCAAGCCCCAACTTTGGGCACTGACTTCTTACATGCAAATCATCATTTGTTGCCTTAACTGAGAAACTCTGAAGGGGCATGAGAGGAATTTTCCAACCCTCCTTTCTGACAGTGCCCTTAGCTATAACAATGCATCTCAGTTGGCTGGTCTCAACCTCCGATCACTAAGGAAAATGCGTATCCTTATTAGAGTGGATGGGACTATTAAATCAAAGATACCAATAGAAACTTTCTTGCTATCAAAAACAAGTTTGAGTTGCTCACTTTTGAGGCAAAACGAGCGATTAGGTAGAGACAAAACTTATTCCATCCAAAGGCAATGCCAAAGACAAAGATCCGTAGTCCTGAACCATTTCAAGTACCCATCACACCCTAAAACAGCTTCTACTAAGATTGAGCTCAATTCACTAAGCAAAGAAATGTACATTCTGAAGTACACTCTTCTGGGGTGGCTGTGGAAGTTGTGTCTACCTATATGGAGGCCAAACGGTGGTTTTTCCAAGGTTATGCGAACCTTACCTCATAGAACAGAGCCTGGAAGATTTAGGAACTGAAAAATGGAGAATAGGAAGACAGGAAGCAGCAGTAAGAGGAGCAGAGGCTGATAGTATTCCTGTCCATTTTGTCACTGAGTAAATAAGGCACATATGAACAACCTACTCCTCTCTGACACACAAGCTGTCCTAAAGACATTTTTAGTCAAAAGAGAGAATTCCAGGATTATTCCAGCTTCTTTCCCTTTCCATGTGGCATTATCTAGGTGCCATTCAAAACAGGCTAAATAATCCTCAATAGGAAACAGGAGGTTAAAAAAAATGAGCTTTTAATTAGAACCATCCAAAAGTGGAATGAATGAGATGCCTCAGAAGGTAGTGAGTATCTGATCACCACTTTAGGGGGATGTTTTAGTGGGAATTTATGAGTGAATAGGGATTGAGAATGACCCAGATTTGATGTTCTGTTCTGTTTTAAGATTCAACACTTTGGAGGAAGGGGACCTTAGCACTAAAAAGAAAGAAATGAAAATAAACTGTAAGTAGACCCATGTGATTGATACAAGTGGTCAGAAATATAAGGAAACTTACAGAAGGGGAGCCCAGTGGTACACTGTAACTTCAAAAAGAGCTTTGGTTTCAAAGTCAAATATTAAATAGGCCTTGTTTCCATTAGATAGATATCTAATCTGTTCATTAGAAACCATCTTTTATCAATGAGATTAGTATATGAATATTGTCTTCCTGAAACACTTTGCTATTAATCCATGATTTTTACCATTCAAAGTCATTAGCAGTGATATTAATTGAATTAGATGATCTTGAATTGGAGTCATGGGAGAAAATTCATAGGTTCATTAATTTTGAGCTGGAAGGAGCCTTAGAGATCATTTTGTTTTACAGATAAAGAAAGTAGGACCCAGAGAAATGAAAGTACTTATTCAAGCTCATAGGTGTAATATATAACAGAGGCAGGGAGCCAACCAGTTTCTTTTACTATACATTAGTATAATTTCGTTGCATCGATCAGCAAAGCAATATTCCTGTTTTGGCTCTGACACTTACCACATGTGACCATAGGCAAGTCACTTCATCTTTCTTCACTGAGCTCATCTATAAAATGAGGGGTCAGACTAAATTCCTTTCAGCCCAAAAGCTATAATCCTACAGGGCAATAAATAAACACACACACACACACACACACACACACATTCTTTCCTGCAAGTCACACCACAGGCTCCTCATACTAACAGTGATTCACTGTAACTCCTCTTACAGTAAGGACAGTAGAGCTACTTGCTTCTATTACTCCAATCCTTTTTGATAATTAATTAGTAGTGAGGAGCTGTTACCAGAAGCCCTGGTTTATAAAACTCTGATGGCAAATCTTCTCAAGCTATCTCAGCAGGAGCTGACGGGTGGTAATGGAGTATTTCAGCTACTGACCATCCTAGCACCTTCTTTCAAATGTTTGCCTCCTGCCTGCCTTAGCCCCACCCCAACTAATGACCTGATCATGGCCTTATGGCCTCAACAACTTGGGCTTGACTCCCACCACTGTTTTGGAAACAACCTCCAACCCTGAGGTCCATTTTATCTGCATTTTCAGGAGTCCAGGTGAGCCATAAATGTCTGGGGTAGAAAGATGTATAGCCGCAAAGGTCACTGAAAATAAGGGAATCCTGATCAGAAAGTGAGTTTTCCTCTTGTAAAACTTCAGCCTCTCCCTCGTAGCACTATAACTGGATGCTTACATACCACATTAGCTATATAACACACCTCCCACATCTGCCAAGAAAGCACAGAGAGAACTGAAACTAGTTTAGGACTTAGTAATAGAAAAGAAAGAAGGAAGGAAGGAAGGAAGGAAGGAAGGAAGGAAGGAAGGAAGGAAGGAAAGAAGGAAAAGAATGAAGGAGGGAGGGAGGAGGGAAAAGAAAATTATGTCAATAGCTTTATTCTGTGCAAACACTGATGATGAGGCTTCATTCAGTCAACAATACTGTATTGAGCATCAAAATTCCAAAGGGATAGTTCTAGCCTAGGAGAGCTCATAGCCTTGCCCAGAAGGGAGAATACATGCCCATGGATAGAATGCTTGACTTAGAATCAGGAACACCTGAGATGCAATATGTCAAGTACTTTGTAAACCTTAAAGTCTCCTAGAAAGTCTAGCTGTTATTATCATAGAGAAAAGACAGATTAGCATTAATCAGCAAGTACTTATTAAACACCTTGTATATGCTAAGTATTTAGCTAGGCACTCGGGATATAAATATAAAGCACATAAAAAAAGTCACAAGGCAAAAACTGTATACAGAAGTTACATGAGAGCAAAGTGGATGTCAAAAGTGGAAAGTCAAAGTGGATGAAAATTAATTAATGAAGACTTCCTAGAGGAGGCAAGTTTGGAATTAGATCATGAAGGTCAGAATTTAATCTGAACTAAGAGAAGAATCATAGAATATGAGAGCAGGAAAAGACCTTAGAAATGAACTACTCTAACTCACTTTATTTTATTTTTTTAGCAATTATTTTACCCTCACAACAGCCTTGGGAGTTAAATGTCATCACTACCCCACTTTATAGATGAGAAAACTAAGGCAAAGAGAGGATAAGTGACTTTCTCAGGGTCATATAGCTAGTAAGAGTCTGAGGAAGGATTTAAACTCCCATCTTTCTGACTCCAGATTCAACATACCATACACTGAGTCACCTAACCGGTATACTTTACAGCAAGGAAAACTGAAGACTAGAGAACAGATCTGAGTTCACAAACATCTTGCAGGGGATAGTTGTTACTACAACTTAGACTGGTTATTTTTTCCATTATATTACACTGGGAGTTCTAAGCTATGGGCGGAGAATCGGACAATATGAATCATGACACAGAAATAAGAATAATCAAGATGATGGAAGGGTAGCAAAGGAACTGGTCAAACTTAGGATCATAGCTTTAGAGATGGAAGGGACCTCCCAGGTCATCAAGTCCCACCTTCTCACTTTACAAGATAACTAAGAAAGGCCAAGTAATTCACCCAAGATCACACTAGGAGTTAAGTGTCAGAAGTTGAATTTGAACAACAGTTATTTATCTCAAAAGCCAGCGCTCTTTCCACTGTTTGTTGCTGCTTAAGCAGTCTTAAAGATACATGGCTACAAAGATTTAGCAGATGGAGAATAAAGGGGAGTTGATAGTTAAGTTTCTCACGGAAGCTTCTCATTTTACTCATTATTATGTTGGTTTCCTAAGTGACATCTGAGTCATTCTTCTGGCATTTACCAACCAAAACTAATCCTTTACTAGCACTACCTGGCACATAGTAGGTGATTGTAAATATCTGTTGAGCTGATTTCACCATTTTATCTATAAATATCAGAGGGGATAAAAGTATCCCCTGAACAATTGTAGGTTGCTTTGTGCTAATAATATTCAGGAGAAAAAACAGATCATCTCATTTATAGACATCAGGACAAGTTCATGGGGCTAGGGAGGGAGGAACCACTCATTGGCTTGGCAACAAAAAAACAGCTGATGCAAAAGAAAATGACAACACTGGACTGTCATTTTTCCAGTGCCTTGGCTGACTAATAATGGAATATGCCAAAGGGGTGTCTTTACACTTTCAGTATCTGGAGGACATTTGAAATGTCAGAGTAGGAACAAATCAAGAAAAGGTTAGAAGTTACTTAGGAAAAGTGTAGAAGGAACCTCAGAGACTCCCCGGTCCTGGAGGATTTCAGTGATGAATGGAAGCCACTGAATCCATTCCTAAGGAACCTGAATTTTAAAAAACACCACTCAGCAAGAGAACACTCTGCTTCTTTACCAGTCTGAAAAGCTTAAGTCAAGCATAAGCAAGATCCACCAGATTTCAAGACATTAAAAAAATTAGAGGCTCATATTTTATTTCCCAAAGAGATGAGTTCTACATATTCATGGGTAAAATCAAGAGAGTTGTTAGAGAAAGAAGATTTTAATTTCAGGGGGAAAAATATCCCATCAGTGGTGTTCTGGAACCAACTCTTGAACACTCAATTATTAAATTTACAGTTATGAGTATTGGCACATTGGAAATCAGCAAACACTACAAAATTAGGGTTTGGTTTTATTGGTTATCTAGACTTAAGAAAGTGATGCAGAAAATGTTAACAGATACTCAAGAATTCCCTTTGAATTGTTGGTATGTTATTGTGCATATTTGCTTCTGATGATTCTTTTTAATTTCCTCTCTGTTCCAACTTCACCTTGTTCATTTTTAAAGTTCTGGCAATCAAATTTTCTCTCTTTTTTTCTTGATCAAGTGGGATAATGTTCATTGATTTTATTAAGCTTTAAAAAATAAAGATAGTCCTTAGTGGCAACTAGAGATTATTTTCAGGTTTCGTTATATCTCCTCTATTCCTCTCCTCCTATATTCTCCTCTCCTAAATATAAAATTTTATTTTTTCACTTGTTTTAGGGATTTTAATGTCTTTTAAATTGCATTTCATTGTTGTTCAGTCATTTTAGTCATGCCCAAGTCTTTGTGATCCCATTTTGTGGTTTTCTTAGCAAGGATACTGGAGAGGTTTGCTATTTCCTTCTCTAGCTCATTTACCAGATGAGAAACTGAGGCAGACAAGGTTAAGTGACTTGCTCAAGGTGACACAGCTCATAAGTGTCTGAGGCCAGATTTGAACTCAGGAAGATGAGTTTTCCTGATTCCAAGTCCGATGCTCTATCCACTGCACCACCTTAGCTACCTTCTGATTGCATTCTTAGTCCACTAAATGGTCTATTTTTTATTTTGTTAATATTAACTCTCAAAAATACATATTTTTCTTCTAAGCCCTGGTTTAGCTGTGTCCCATAAATTTTGGTAAATCGTTTCGTTGTTATTTGAATCATTAGTGTAATTAAGTCTTTTTCCCAGCATTCATACATTAACCCAATCGTTATTCAGGCTGTCAGTACTTAGTCTGTATTTAGTCTATATTTATGATCTTCTGCTCATGTTTCATTTATTAATTACTGATTGTATGGCAAACTTCCCTATTACTGTCAAAGACATTCTATTCTTTCAGTTATTCAACTTTGCAACTTCAGCATTATCCGTGACTCTGCACTCTCACCCCACATATCCAATCACTTGCCGAATTGTATTGTATGTCCCTTCTCACCTGTACTTTTTCAATAGCCTCCTAATCAATCCTCTTGTCTCAGATCTCTCCCGTCTCCAACTCATCATCCACATAACTGCCAAAGTGATTTTTTTAAGGTATAGTCTTACTATGTCACTCCCCCCTCAATAAACTTCAGTGCTTCCCTATTTCCTTTAAGAGCAAATATTAAGTCCTCTGTTTATCTTTGAAAGTCCTTCACAATCTAGCCATATCCTACCTCTCCAATGTAATTAAACATTATTCTCATTCCTGCCCTTTGACCTTTTTGCTGTATGTCACACATGGCAGGATTAGAAGCCATAGCAAGCTCTAGTAGTCTGGGCTTGAAGCCAGAAGGATCTTAGCCCTAGACTTTTGGAACAGAAGCTGGGAAGTGAAGGGGTAGGGGAGGGGGAAGAAAAGACAATTCCTATCGGTCACTGCACAGAGAGACAGAACTCAGCTGTGTATTAGAGCAACGAAACCAACAACCTGGGTTACAGTCCACTCAATAACTGAGCACAAACTAGGAGGCCTTATAGGAAACCAGTACAATTCAATGATATCCAACTAGGTCCAGGTAAGGCCACAGAAATAATTGTTCAAAAAGAAAGTGGCAGAGAGAAAGACCAAGGCTAGCATTTACACTAGACCACCAAAAGGTTTATACAGAAGCCAGAGATTGAGGAAAAGAGTGAGACCTAGTACTGGACCTCCCATCTAGAAGAACAACGGTACCTGAAGCCAGACTACAAAGGGAACAGAATCTAATGGGATCTACCCAACCAATCTAAAGGCAAGAGAGGAAAAGAAGCCTGTCCCTGGCTCATAGTCTCAACCCAGAAACTGAGGCTTAAGATATAAATAAACAGAAGAAAATACTGAACTCAATGAAGAAATGTTATGGGTTATGAGAACCCCAAGAAGTATACACAGAAGAGAACTCAATTATAAGTAGAATCAGGATGAAAGAAACCAATGGGTTGGTTATAAGAACAATAAGTGTTGAGTAGAAGAAACAAGAGATTACATATATGTGTGTGTGTGCATGTGCATGTGCATATGCGTGTGTGGATGTATTGCAGAGAGACAATAGGAAGTGTTCTGAATATAGAAATGACTTTCTCAGACCCATAATTTAGGAACATGCCCTTATTGTCAGTATGTAAAATGTATTGGACTGGAGAGATGTTTATTGAAGGATTCATTAAAATACTCATTCTAAAACAATTCATTATAAAACACACGTACATATATATATACATATATACACATACATAATGTATATATACACAAACATATATATGCACATATTACATCCATAAATACATATATTTGTCATATTTTTTGCCATAAATTATATGTTTGTGTGCATAGATATGTGTGTATAAGTCTGGAATAAATAAATGAATTAAAAGTATTGATTAAGCACTTATTGTGTGCCAAGACTGTTTGAGGTATTTGGGATATAAATACAGTAGCAAGACAGTTCTTGCCCTCAAGGAATTTAAGTCCAGCTGGAGAAGAAAGCACATATAAATCAGTAGGAGCCAGAAAATTCATTTGCTACAGCATTTCCCCATTAGATTACTTTCCAAGTACTCAGTATATATCTTGCATATACCTGTTCATTTACATTCTTCTCCTCAGCTCCTTAATGGAAAGAGTCTTTCTTTTTATTCCCAGCATTTAGAATGGTGGCTGGCACATAACTAAGTATGTAAAAAGTGTTTTTTGAACAATTAATTGATTAAAAAGAAATGCACGGGGGGAGGAGCCAAGATGGCAGAGTAGAAAGATTCACATATGCTAGCTCCGAACCCACAGCCCATAAATTACCTGTAAAAAGGAACTCTCAACAAATTGTAGAGCAGTGGAAGCCACATAGCAACTGAGTAGAGGAGATTTCTGTTCCAGAGAGCTGTGAAAAACCAGCACCAAAGATCTGTCGTGCACCGGACCAAAGCAGAGCCCAGCCCAGCCCAGCCCTGGCCTTGTGTCCCCAAGAGAAGCAGATCCGAACAGGCTTCAGGGACCGAATCTCCAGTGGCCTCGAAGTTCCCTCCACCCACAGGTGCTACAGGTCAGTGAGAAAGATTTCTGGGCTGGCCGAGAGGAGAGCAGGGTGTCTCCATAACTCAGGCCCCCTCGGGAGGCAGCAGCAGAGGCAGCAACGGCCAAGGGCTCCCAAAGCAGGCAGGAGCTGGGGTCCATTACTGAAGGTCTCCACATAAACCCCCTGAGGGAACTGAGCCCTGTGAGGCGGCCCTGCCCCCACCTGAGAACCTGAACTTAATCCCAATGAATAGCAGCCCTGCCCGCTACTGAAAGCCCTGAGGCTGCAGAGTAGCATTTGAATCTCCGACCCAAGCACTAGTGAGACAGGGGTGGAGAG
>JAQQSK010009071.1:0-13236 GCA_028658325.1 Potorous gilbertii | reverse complement strand
CCTTATGCCAAGTAGTTACGTGATTGATTTAAATCCCCATTTTTAATGAATAATGACTTGAAGATTTGTTTTTTATATTTTCTTCTGAAGTAATCAACATGTATTTTAATTCTGTGTCACATTTAGATTTCTGTTTGCAAAGATGAACCTATGGGAATCAGACCCTTGAAGTATATATAGAGAAATACGTGTTCTTAGAAATATGGTAAGATTGAGATTATTGGAAGAGTGCAAAGCCAGGAGGGTACTTTCCAAAAGAGTAGTGAAATTGCAATGATGAGTCACTGGAACATAGTTTGAGGGACGGAAAATTTGGGAAAAAGGATTTTTAGTGGCCTGGAATGTCCTGAGAAACAGCAAATGGAAGCAGAATGGAGGTGACTTGGTTTCCTATCCTTTGAAAAATCCAGGTTACCCCAAAAGCCCAAGGCAAATGCTCCTGCGGCAGTCTAACGTGTATGAAATTTTACTTTCTTCTATAATGACAATGCTTCTTTAAAGAAGACGTTTAAAGAAAAGTAATGGAGGGAATTTAATTAAGCAAGATGATTAAACAACTATAAGAAACAAACTATATCAGAAATGTCTACTAAGTAAATAAGAAAAGTAAGCACATTATAGAAAATCTCAATCTTTGTGTCCAGGTATAAATAAAAATTTAGCTTGGAAATTTCTGTTTTGAAATACTGATACCTCATCTTGTTGCTCTTTTGTAGCTGGACTGTTGGGTCCAAAGAAGTATTTTTTGTTAAGGTATTTGTTTTTAATATCTATAGATTTTGCCTCTCTTTGTTTTTTATCCTGGTGAAGTATTCTTCTGAAGTGCTCAATGTCGGTCCAGCACATGAGGTCCATACTATAAAAGGACATATAAAACACAAGTGAATGCCCAAAGAAAGCATTTTTAAGTGCTTGCTATTTATTCCATTTCTGCTGAATAAGTCATTGTTTTAATAGCATTTAGGAGACAGATGTCCATGACTAATTAACATAATTCATGCAACTGGCGGGGTCAAAATTGTTGAATGTGATCACTAGCTGAAAAGGTTAGCATTGATGACTATGTACCATATTCTAGCTTACTTTACCTTAAAATAGTAACTATTAGTAACTATTTTGTAAATATATGACAGTGACTAAGAACTGGAAACTATAATACCATAATATTGGAAAAGATATTCAAAGCACTTCCACAATGTTCAATAATGGCATCTTTGTTTATGATGTAATGAATCAAGCCAATTTAATATAAAAATAATTAATTCATTAACAATTATTAACTTATTAATAATACATTAATGATATTATTAACTTACTGATACTATATCAATAATGTTATCAGTGTGAATTTATTAGTACAAATCCACTTGTGATAAATTATCAATAAACAATGGTTTTTTTCTGGACCACATAAAAATAATATAAACAGACTACATTTCTGTAGTACTTTAAGACTTTTGTAAACAATAAAAAATGCATGTCATATTTCATTTATTTGCTAGAAAAAAGACAATTCTCACTAGAAAGAAGGGACAATTCTACCATAACAAAAGAACAGTTTTGATCAAGTATATGCATAAGAATGGATATCAGGAACTATCACTGACTATTAGAGTCAAATTCTACACTCAGAAGTGATGTTCTACTAAACATGAATGGACTCATCAGTAAGAGATTATGGCTTACACCAAACAAATGTATTGAAAAGTTCTCAATTTTCATGCAAAACTTTAAGACTTGTTTTTGTTTATATTTAGTTGTACAGACAAATATTTCATCACATATATGAAACATGCTTCATTGTATGGGAAATTAAAATAATTTCAATGCTTTAAGAAAAAATGTTATATTATTGAAATCTTATATTAAGTACACTCTTGTGACAAAGTAACCCTATCTTCCCAGAAGCAACAACAGTGTGTGTATTCATCAGAGCATAATAGATGGAAAACACAGAAAGGAGACAAAGTCATTGTTTTAAAAACAGTCAATGCCAAAATAATTTATCACATTTTTGCTTAAATTAGATTTTAACAATTGATCTTTTTGTAAAGAAATGTTAAACCTAAATCTAAAACCTAAAATATATATAGAGTCATTTCTAAAAATTATGTTCAGCAGTTTTTAGGAAGTTAGCATGATACTTTTGGGTTTGGACAAAGGCAAATTTCAGAATCAAAGGATTACTGAAATATATTCAATTAGAAGCAGATTAGAAAAGAATGTCAGGCCATTTTGCTTCATAAGTTAAATTTATAAATGGTAAACATTACCTACCTAGCAGAATGAGATGCAAGAAACTGGCGGAAGTGTTCAAACTCCAGTTTGTTGTTAACCAGATAATTAAAGTTAAGATGTCTAAATTCCTCAGGAACTTTATTCCAAAGTTGTGTTTCTTTAGGAATGTAGGGGACTGGTAAGTCAAGTACATCTTCCTAATGTAATACACAAGAAGTTGTTGTAAATAAACTGTTATAACATAGATAAGAAAATTTTCTACTAACTGTCAAGCATGTTTGCAAATATCTATCTCAGCACCAATATGATTTTCCATTTTCATAATCAATCAATATATTGATGAACAGGCAATTAGTGCTTATGATGTATCAGGCCTGGTGAAAGGAGTTAACAAATACAAAAAATGGAACAATCTCTTCTCTCAAGAATAATGGAGAAAAAGAATCCAAAGTTAACTATTAGTTCAGAGCAGGTGCGTAGTAGAACTAAGCTGTCAATCCAGTAGGCGGAACAAACTATGAATAGCTTTGGAGAGCACTTTTTCATTATGATAAGAATACAGCACAGACTTTCAAAAAACAATTTGTATGTGTGTGTATACGCACATACACACGCACACATATATATATTTAGGCAAGTGGAGACAGATAAGTTTTCTGGAAGTCTGCTACCCCTTGAACTCCTCCCATTGCTTTACTATGATTAAAAAACCGAAAATACAGACTAGGTTTTAAACCAAACTTTCCCTTAGTAGGGGGAATAATTTTGAGAGAAATGCTTTAAATTTATATTGTTGATTTAAAAGTTGTCATGCCTGTTACTACAGTTTTACATAATATTTTCCAACACATTAATTAACATAATTAATTAGAGGCAACGAGGTAGTACAATGGATAGAGTGCTGGAGCTGGAGTTAGAAGAACTAAATTACAGTCTTCTTCAGCCTCAGGTTCCTTGTCTGCAAAACGGCAAATTTAAAAACACCCACATCACCAGGCTGTGGTAAGGATCAAACAAGATAACTGATGTAGAGGACTTTGCAAACTTCAAGTGCTATATATGAATGCTGGCTACTATTGTGTAATGCTTATACATTAATATGACTTTTCTGAAGGATGCTATTTTATAAAACACACTATTAAATAGCAAAATAACAAAAAAATAAAAATACTGCATTCATCTTTTTTTACCCAGGCATTGTTAATTCCTTGTCACTTTTAAATTTCTTATTACTTTTGTCAACTTCCCTTCCCATATGGGAGAATTCTTAGCTCCTTCCTAAACTTATAATAAGTATAAAATGTGGGTTTCTAAAGACTGAGCCACAGCATTAGAACAAAATCCATTTCTGGATAAAACTATCAGCTGTCTGGTTCTTCACAGGGATGATGAGCTGTGGAGAGATCTAGAACAGATCATCTATTGAATTTTCCTACCGTAGGGTTAAATCAATAACCGTGTGACCAGTAAATGAAGAGCAGTAATTCAAAATCCATTGCTCTTGTTTTAACAAAGTTTGCTTTCAGTTTCTTTGCTAACTCTTCAGGAGAAAAAAGTCTGTATATTGAGGGACTTGTCTTACCTCTTCTTTCTTGAGAACAGTCTCTTTGTGTATAGCCTGCAGCTTTCTAAAGTATAAGGAGTCCAGCTGTCGATCTTGTTTCACCAGTTCCACCTAACAGAGACAATGTTGTATCTTACGTTATCGATAGATCACACTTTATCCAGGGTTTCCCAAAAGTCATTATTTCAAAAAACGAAAGTGGCACATATGGATCCCAGCGTTATCATTTAAATCAGCTCCTGCTTCAGACTATCACTTTCCAATGACCTATGCCAGCCCCATTAGAACCTTCCCTAATAACAAAGTAGAGTTCTAGAAAAACAAACCAACATATTGGTCACTTCTAACAAGCCTAATCCCATTCCTCTACTCTGTCATGTCTTTGTTAAGAGGCACAGCTGTGTCTTACCACCAAGAGTGGTGGCTACATGATCAGAGTTCTGATGTCTCTCAACCCAACATCTCAAAACAGAACTCATTATCTTTCCCTCCAAACTTAGCCCTCTTCTGAATTTCCCTAATTTCACTACAGAAATCATTTGTGAAGTTACTTATGTTTGCAACCTCAGCATTTTCCTAAAGTCCTTGTTCTCTCTGACTGTCCATTAACCAGGTTACCTAGCACTGACCTGTGCTCCCTGACTCTCGCCAGTGGCTGCAAGAAATTGTAGTATGTATAGCAAACACATCACTTGGTAGATGGGCTAAACCAGATTGAGGGTAACTATGGACCTCAAACCTATTAGTGAGTTAGGTGGTGCCTACCGCAAGTGCATAAAGACTTGCCCTGCTGGAAGGGGTAGATGAGGACAATTTGTTCCAATGACCATGAAAGTGACTGAAACAGGCAGTCATTGAAGCATCATCAAAGATGCCAAAATCATTCACTGCATTCTGGACCATTTCCAGTCATCCTGACTTTGTCTTGCCACTGGACTTGGATGACTCAGAAAGACAGAGTGAGGCTGACGATTTTGTGCAATTCCGCTTCATTTAAATCCAATTCCATGTACTAGTCAAGACATCATTCTGTGATATCATAGGTCCTCTTCAAAAAAGGGCAAAAACATTAACCAATAATTTGTTAAATCTTGTCATTTCTATTTCTCCACATCTTTTATTTCCAACCTCTTCTCATCCAGCACCAATTTAGTTTAGATTTTCATTACCTCTTGCATAGACATTTTTTAAAATTAAATTTTATTTTTTTAATGAACAAAAACTTGATTTATTTCCCACCTGCCTCCTCCCCATTGAAAAAAAAAGAAAAGCAAAAATCTTGTAAATGCTCAATTTTGTTGGCATATTATTGGTCTTTTTCTGACAATTATTATTTCTGACAATTTCCTTATTTCTTCTTCAACAGTTGTAAATTAACTTTTTCAATTTTGATGTTGGCAATCTGTTCTCTCTCTCTTGTTCTCTCACTCTCTTTTCCCCTTCACTCTTTCACCATCTCTTCTCTCTCTTTCATTTCTTTCTTTATCTCTTTCATTGATTTAAAAATATCTTTATTAGCTGGGGCACAGTAGATTAAGTTCTGAGCCTGGAGTCAGGAAATCCTAAATTCAAATCCAACCTCAGACACTTGTGTGAACCTGGGCAAGTTACTTAAACTGTTTGCCTCAATTTTATTATACCTCCCAAGTTTTTGTAAGGATCAAATAAAGTAATAACTGCAAGGCACATGGAAAGCAGTATGTAAATGTTAGCTATTATACTGTTAATACTATTGTTATTAGCTGTTTATCATTTCAGTAGTTTGTTTTAATTTGCCAATCTTTTCATGGATTTCTGGAAGTACTACATATTTTTACTTGGGTGTTTTAATTTGTTGAATTTCTTTTATTTAGCTCCATGCTCAATCCACAAATCTTTTCTTTTGTTTATGTAAATATTAGAGATATGAATTTTCCTCATAAATTGTGGCATACTACCTCATTGTTTTCAGTTTATTTCATAAAATTATTTATTGTGTTTATGCTTTGTTCTCTGATCTGACTTTGAGGACTATTTCACTTGTCTTAAGAAATTCTTTCTCCAAAAATCTCTTATTAACTATACTTTTTGTTGCACTGTATCTGATAAGAATCCTGCCTTTTTGGATGTTTGAGTTCTTTGTGCTCTAGGACAAAGTCAACTTTTATAAAATTACCATGTAAAACTGAAAAAAAAAATGTGCTCTTTCCAACTCCCATTTAGTAGCCATCAATCCTTACTTTATAACTTTTTAAAATAATCTGATGTGTATGAATCTGGAAGGGGTAAAGTCATAGACTACATTAATTTGAACTTTGGCTTTTCCTTTAAGCACTTATATAATGTGCCATGCAATGCACTAATCAGTATTAATTTGTTAAATGGAACTGGGTTGTTAGTCATTGGTGTTTAACATTGGAGGGACAATCTTGGAATGAGGATAGAGCTGATAGCACTAGAGAAATAAACCTCCAAACTCTTAGGTGAATTCATAGTACTCTAAGAAGGAGCTGTTTTTTTTTTTTATTTACCTGTTTCCTCTCCCTTTAGATTTTAAGATTCTTGAGGACAGGGACTATCTTTTGCCCTTCTCTGTATCCCCAGTACTTAATACATGCTTCCAGACTGTCTGACAAGTCCAAAGCTCCACCTACAGTGCAATAATGTGCCTGTTTGTCTTTTTCTTTTTTTTTGTCAACTTTGACAATCTGATGTGAGTTGATTTAATATGCATTTCTAAAGTTAGAAAGCAGTTAGCTTGTGCAATGGATAAAATGCTGGCACTGGAGTCAGGAAGACTCATCTTTGTGAGTTCAAATCCAGCCTCAGGCACCTACTAGCTCCATGACCTTGGGCAAGTCATTTAATCCCTGTTTGCCTCAAATTCTTCATCTGTAAAATGAGCTGGAGGAGGAAACAGTAAACCAAAGAAGTATCTTTTCCAAGGAAACTGCAAAATGGGGTCACAAAAAGTCAATTTGCTGATGTTATTGTTTCAATCAATTTTTAGTTGACTGTCTTGGATTATCTGAGTCAGCCTATCATTTTCAAAAGGCTATCATTTTGTTTCTCTTCTGCTTATTTTCTCTATTTCTTTTTCTTGTATTATTGCTATAGTTAGCATTTCTAGCACTCTATTAAATAGTGTTGGAAAATAATGGATGTTTTGCTTTACTCCTGATACTACTAGAAAGACCTTTGGTTTATTCCTCTTTCATATAGTTCTGGATGTTGGTTTTAGATAGATGCTATTTGTCACATTAAGAAAAAAGTTCATTTATTCCTCTTTTCTGGTATTATATCTTGGCAAGTGTCTTTTTTCCATCTATTGACATAATGTGATTTTTGTTATTCCTCTAATTAACAGGGGCTATTAGGTTTATAGTTTTCCTAGACTTGAACCAACCTTGAATTCCTGGCATAAATCCAATCTAGTCATAGTCCATTGATATTTTGGATATATTGCTCTAATTTTTTTGCTAATACTTCATTTTTAAACTTTGTATTGATATTCATTAGGGATATTGGCCTATAGTTTTCTTCCCAATATTTGTATCATAGAAAGAATTCCTTCATGGGATGCCTTCTTTTTTTTTTTTGCAAATAGTTTATATAATATTAGAATTACTCTTTGAATGTTTGATAGAATTCACTTGTAAATCTATATGGCCCAGAATTTTTTTTCTTTGAGAGTTCATTTATGGTTTGTTCAATTTCTTTTTCCTGAGGTTAGGTGGTTTGATTTCTCTATTTCTTGTTCCTGTGGTGATTCTTTTTCCATTGTACCATGATGCCTCATTGTTATTTTAGAAATTTCTAGGTATACATGGGAAAAATGGAAAAACAAAGAAACATCCCATCTGAACTAAAATCATGATGCTTTCTGTTAAACCCCAAAAGAACACAATGTAAGTCACATTCTTTAGTTTAATAGAAAACATCCATAAGTAGTTTTAATTTACAATTCAAAATAGTTACTAAAAGGTACTGACTCCATCCATTAACCATAATAAGGACAAGTTTAAATACTGACTCAGAATGATCTTTTAAAATAAAATACATGAGTTAATTTGCTAAGTGTTGGGGATACAAAGAAAGACAAAAGATAATTCCTGATGTCAAGGAGCTCACAGTTTAAGGTGGAGGACAACATGCAAACAGCTACGTACAAATAAGATCTACACCAGGTAAAATGGAGACAATCTCATAGGGAAAACAACATGCTTAAGCAATAAAACATTATCAAAATCAAGCTTTCTGACTTAATAAACATCTAGCTGTGCTTTAGAATGATAGAATAGCAATCATAGGCTCTACTTTTCATAGTATCTTATAGAAAGTTGATATTTTCTATGGGTGTAATATTTATCATATAAAACTAAATGGGATCAATTATTTAATCCATACAGAATATTGCTTTGAAACTTGAGAAGTGACAAGACCAGGGTATAACAGCTTACTCGTTTACAGGAAACCAAAACTCAAAACTCTGTCTTCTGATGGTGTTTATAAAGAAAACAGAAAATAGTCCAGAATTAAATATTTTGTTGTGACACAAGCTGCATAATAACCAATGTAGAAACAAGATTGTTTTCGTGGGGGATAAAATTTGGTAAATACTTTCCCCCTGCTATCACCAACACTCCCCCACCCTAATTTTGAACAATAGCCAGATCTTGACTTGAACTTCCAATGCAGGTATGAATGAAATGTACTGCTCTAGGAGATGTTTCAGTTGTTTATCTATGGAGATGCTGACCACACTGCTTATTATCCATTTTGTAATAAACAGGTAAAAAGGAAATCCCTAAGACAGCCCAAATAAAAGTAAAGTGTCACAATACCTGTCCATAATTGCTTTGATCTGATTTCACCATCTCCATCCAGGGTTCAAGAAGGAGGAGAAGGATGTATTCTTCTGCTGTATCAAAAAGATCTTCAAATGGTGGATCTATTTTCATATAGATCTCTTTTTTCCTTTTCTTTTCCAATCCAATATCAAGGACAGCCGAAGGAGCAATATACATGGCATAAAGATACTGAAGCAAGAGGGGAAGAAAGCATGATGGTTAGCATCAGTTCTCTACAAATAAGTTTTTTCCAGACATTCTCCCTTCAAAAGAAATTAGGTGGTAAGACCAAAGAAGTATTCCTTCAAAGAAACATTGTAAAACTGTTTAGGAAAATTTTTTTCATACATTCATTCATAAGTCTTTCATTTTATTTCTCTTATTTCTGCCTTGCTATGAGGCACTAGCCTGTGCACAACAATGTATTTAATGCTAGAAATATTATTTGATGAGGCTATTTAGATATTTGATTTAGATCTTAAATTTTAGATATTGATTTAGATACTAAATTTTCTAAAATTGAAAAATTTTTCTTAGCATATACTCTATGGCAAGGGAAAGTGATGCATGAAGGTACTTCAAAGCAGGCCTTTATTCTTTTAGTTCAGAGGACTTATAAGCTATGTGCTACCTTACCACTACAAAAGTTCAAGGGGTACTAGTGTTCCACAGAGTTCTTGAAGAACACTACTATAAAATCTCTCTTGCTTCAGATTTCTGCATCTGATGACCAATCCTATGGAAGGGAAGATGAGATGAAAGATAGGAAATCTCCAACTTCCTGAATCTCCCTTTTGGTGCATTTGCCTTCAGTATAGTATATGGTTGTCTCTCTTGATCTCTGTTGTAATTAAGCAAATTTGGTCTTTTAAGTTTATGGTATAGTATAGTTCTCATTACCTGAGTATCAGGTTTAAATGTATAGTATATTATACTAATTAGTGGTATAGATTTAGGACCTATTAATCTCTATCAGCAAATCTATGCCAAGTAATATGAGAATTTATACCAGAAAATCTACAAATTCAAGTCTGAAAGCATGGATTTCATTTTATTTAAAATCCCAACCACCACCAACATTGCTAAAAATCTAATGTACATTGATAGCTTTTCCCCCTAGGCATTAGGAAACAATGTGTTTTAGTGATAGAAGTATGTCAATTACTCTAAAAAGAAGGAATAATTTATGAAATTTATTTTAAAGGGGATAAAATGATCCTATTATGTTGATTTTAAAAGATGAAAAATTGTACAGGCAAAGAAAGATGTGATACAATATGAAAATATGGCAGGGGCATCTTAATTCTTAAAAAATCAGGGAAAAAGTCAGCAAAAAAATTAAGAAAGATTATAATTGGACCATTCCATTCTTTTTAAAAAATAATTAATTTGTTTTCAACAATCACTTCTATAGTTTCAAATTTTTCTTCCCCTCCCCATGATGGCATGGAATCTTATATGGGTTCTACATATACATTTTTATTAAACACATTTTTGCATTAGTCATGTTGCACAGAAGAATTAAAATGAATGGGAAAAATTGTGAGAAAAACCAAAACAAACAAAACATAACAAAAGAGAAAACAGTCTGCTTCATTCTGTGTTCTGACTCTATAGTTCTTTCTCTGGATGTGGATGGCATTTTTGCTTCATGAGTCCTTTGGAAATGTTTTAGGTCCTTGCATTGCTGTGAAGGGCAAAGTTTATCAGATACAGTCTTTGCACACTGTGGCTCTGTGTATAATGTTCTCCTGGTTCTGCTCACTTCAATTAGCATCTGTTCATATAAATCTTTCCAGGTTTTTCTGAAGTCCTCCTGTTCATCATTTCTTATGGCACAATAGTATTCTATTACATTTATATACCACAACTTGTTCAGTCATTCCCCAATTGATGGGCATTCCCTCAATTTCCAGTTTTTGGTAACCAATAAAAGAGCTGCTATAAATATTTTTATATATGTGGGTCCTTTTCCCATTTTTATGCTCTGTCTGGGAGACAGCTCCAGAAGTGATATTGCTGGGTCAAAGGGTATGCACATTTTTATAGCCCCTTGGGCATAATTCCAAACATAGAAACAGCTCACAGCTCCATCAACAATGAATTAGTGTTCCAACTCTCCCACATCTTCTCCAACATGTATCATTTCCCTATTTTGTCATGTTAGGCAATCTGATAGGTGTGATGTGGTATCTCAGAGTTGTTTTGATTTGTATCTCTCTAATCAATAGTGATTTAGAGCATTTTTTCATGAGTATAGAAAGCTTTAATTTCTTCCTCTGAAAACTTCCTGTTCATATCCTTTGACTATTTATCAATTAGGGAATGACTTGTAAATTTTACTTAATGCTCTATATATTTTAGAAATGAGGCCTTTATTACAGACACTAGTTGTAAAGATTCTTTCCCAGTTTTCTGCTTCTCTCCTAATCTTGGTCACATTGAGTTTGTTTGTGCAAAATTGTTTCAATTTAATGTAACCAAAATTATCCATTTTACATTTCATAATGTTCTCTATCTCTTGTTTGGTCACAAATTTCTCCATTCTCCGTAAATTTGACAAATAAACTATTCCTTGCTTCCCTAATTTGTTTATAGTATCAGCCCTTATACTTAGCATTTGGACTTTATTCTGGTATACAGTGTCAGATATTGGTCTATACCCAGTTTCTGTCATACTATTTTCCAGTTTTCCCAGTAGTTTTTGCCAAACAGGGAGTTCTTATCCCAGAAGCTGGGGTCCTTGGGTTTATCAAACAGTAGATTCCTATAATCATTGACTGCTGTGTCTTGTGTACCTAACCTATTCCACTGATCTATCCCTCTATTTCTTAGCCAGTACCAAGTGGTTTTGATGATTGCTGCTTTGTAATACAATTTAAGATCTAGTATGGCTAGGTCACCTTCCCTAGCACTTTGTTTCATTAATTTCCTTGGTATTCTGGACCTTTTGTTTTTCCAGATGAGTTTTGATATTATTTTTTCTAGTTCTATAAAATAACTTTTTGGTAGTTTGATTGGTATGGCACTGAACAAGTAAATTAATTTAGATACAACCATTCCATTCTTTTAAATGCTTTAATATTTTCCCCAAAATTATGTGAAATTCTATGACATTTTACTAAGGTAGGCTTCAACCTATCTTTTATCAATCAGCAAATATTTATTAGGCATTTATTTTGGACCACATTAGATAACAGGGATGAAATAGTCCCTGGTAACAAACAACATATATTCTACTAGGGGAAACAATATATATGTATATATATATATATATATATATATATAAAGGCAAAATATATACAAAGTAAATACAAGGCACAAAATAATTTATCCTCCTCCCCGGCCCTCAACCTTGTTATTACTGTCAAGTATACCACCCTCTTCCCAGTCTCCTACATTTGTAATCTTGGTATCATTCTTGATTCCTCACTCTTTCTCTCACCACTGAGAGAATTATCCAATCTGTTGCCAAAAGGCTTGTTGATTTTATCTTTGTGACATCTTTTAAATACCTTTGATACTGCCACCACCTGAACATCTGGCCTTGATAGCCTTTCTAATCCAGCCTTCTCCCATCCTACATACCTCTCCAGTCTTCTTATACCTTCTTACACCCCCTCCCCCAACATATACTCTTCCATACAGGCATGCTGCCCTCCCTTGACATTTCTCAAACAGGACATATATCTCCTCACTTTGGGCATTTTCTTTAGCTCTCTCTTATGATTGGAATATTCTTCCTCCTCATTTCTAGCTCCTTCCTTCCTTCAAGTAGCAGTTAAAATGCTCACCTTCTATAGGAAGCCATTCCCAAACTCTCTTAATTCTAGTGCTTTCCGTCTGTTGATCATTCTCTATTTATCTTATCTACATGTTATTTGTATGTTGTTTCCCCCATTAGACTGAGCTCCCTGAAGATAGGGACTGCCCGGCATCCTCAGTGGTTAGCAGAGTACTTGGTACTTAGGAAGCTCTTAATATTTATTGACTGACTTAGTGTTCAATATAAGATTTGACAATGGAATGATGGGCCATGGGTTATACATATAACAAAGCTCTCTAATACAGTCTTATTTCATGCTACTCTCTTTCAAAAATTCAGTGCTCTAGGCAAAGTTCCCCAAATGTAGTACTCTACTTGCCATTGCATGCCTGGAGTACAACCCCTCTTTATTTCTACCGCTCAGGATTCATGTTACGTCAAGTTTCAACAGCAGGTACCACTTTCTCTGTTAAGCCTTCCTTGATACCTTCGATATTAGTGCTCCTTCATTCAATTATCCTTAGCCAACATCTTCTCAAGGAAATTTTCCTAATCCTTCCAACTTCTAGTGCCTTTCACTCTAATGCTACATTTCATTTACCCTGAATTTATCTTCTGGACATAGCAATTTAAGCATATATTTTCTTCCTCATTACAATGCAGGTTCATTGAGTACAAGAACTTTTCTGCCCTGTATGTATAAGTACTTAATGAATGCTTGTTGACTGATTTTGTATACCACCCCAGCAGACTGTAAGCTGCTTAAGCAAAGATACTTTTTTTTTTAAATAAATTTATTTAACTTTTTACATTCATTTTCACAAGATTTTGGGTTCCAA
>JAQQSK010009069.1:0-13237 GCA_028658325.1 Potorous gilbertii | reverse complement strand
GAGCTGGGGTGGAGCTCCAGCCCACTCTGGGAGTCTCTGGCCGAGCTGCCTCAGCCTCTGCCGCAGCGGCCGCTTCCCAGGGGGTCCGAGTCCCGGAGATCCCCCGCTCCCCTCTCAGCCCGTCTCTCTCACTGACCTGTGCGTCTGTGGGTGTAGGGACCTTCTTAGCCGCCGGAGATACAGGTCCCTGCCGCCCGCTGGGCTCTGCTGGCTCCTCTCAGTGCCGCGTGGCCGGGGCGGGGGAGGGGAGCGCTCGGCAGGACAGGGCTCCGCTCGCGTCCCCGGGTACCTTTGCGGTCGGTTCTTCAGGGCTCTCTGCAATGCAAATCTCCTTCACTGTGTTTCTGCGCGGCTTCCACTGCTCCAGAATTTGTCAGGAGTTCTTTTTAGAGGGAATCCATGGGCTGTGGGTTCGGACCTAGCATAGGTGAGTCTTTCTACTCCGCCATCTTGGCTCCGCCCTACCATGCCTTTTCTCATGCTATCCCCTATTTCTGAAACAGATTTTCCTTCCCACAATTTCTTGTAGAAGGCCTTCCCTTATATCAAGGCCCATCTGAGTTCCCTCCTCTTGGAAGCATTCCATAGTCTGAACCCCCTTTCCCACCATTCCTGGCAAAGAGTGAAGTCTTCCTCCTCTAATAACACTTTGGGGGACCTTTCCTTTGCCAGTTCATCAACCAGCAGACATTTAGTGCTTCCTATGATCTGGCACAAAAATGAAGCCACCCCATGCCCTTTCAAGAAGCATATATTCTAACAAAACAAATAAGTATACTCAGGCAAGCAAGAAGCCAACAAGCTAATTAATTAATTGATAGATAAAGAAACTCAATGATCATATCTGAAAATATATGCCTCATTAAGAGTAGTCACTTAATAAATACTTGTAGACTAACCAAACCCACAAAAAAATTTTTAAATAGATGAAAGAATGATGTTTGAAAATAGACATGTAAAAGAAGAAGACAATATTTTATAACAAGGAAGGGTTGGCTAATATCATTACACTGTGAAATTCAGAACCCTAAAATCACAGGACTAATAGATCAGTTTGCCCAACTCTCTTATTCTAAAGATTAAAAACCTAGGAGCCACAGTGTTTGAGTTGACCAAATTGGGATTTGAACCCAGAACTTGTAAACTCTAGTGTTGCATTAGCCTTAGCCTCCCCAGAAGCAGGAACTATAAGCTTGTGATTAACGTACAATATATATTTTGAAGGAAACTATGGAGTCTTTGGTGACTAACTTTATATTGGGTGGAGAGGGAGAGGGGAATTGATTCATATGTGAGGTGAGGGAAGGAAGAATTGAATATAACCGTCAGGTTTTTAGTTCCTATCCCAGGGGACAAATGGGTTTTCCTATTTCTCATTAAGGCTAATCCCTCTCTCTAGGCTCTTGGATTCCTTTCTCTCCTGCTTCCTCTAGGACTTTGGATTCCAGGAATCATCACTACCCTTTAAAAGCACCTTCAGTCTCTTCCTTTCATCCAACCTAACCTAGCAAAACCTGGGAATCACATGAATTGAAACCAAGGTAAATTCTAAAAATATATTGTAGCTCTCAGGAGCTTTCAAACACCAAAAGCAGAAAAAAATTCCAAAAATTATATGAGGTTTTTTGATATTAGTTGATGACCTGGGGATTTCTTGACTTCAGTACAACATACAAGTTTAGTTATTTATGAAATGACTATCCAGATGTTTTCTATTCCAATTCTTTCTCATTTATCATATAGCTCTCAGTGGTATGTAAATGAAGGAAGAGGGCTTACTGTACTGAGATAAAGGAAGCTGAGGGATTAAATGCAAATACAAAAATCCTGCCAATACAGTGCAGAAAACTGAATTCTTCATTTTCCTATGTAATTATCTTGGAAACCATATGGAATTCAGCCAAAAAGAGTATGCTCTAAAATAAGTAAGCTTGGTTACAGAAAACTACTTTCAGTATTTCCCTAATGTATCTACTATCTATTGCAGTTAGAAGGTTCTTAGTTTTTGACAGGATGGAAGGAGGAAAATCATCCCCATTTTGGGCCATTTTCAAAGGGCACAAGAGTTTCTCAGTGTCCATCTTAAATATCTAGCATCCAAACATTCTAGGCTTAACACTGTCTCCTGCAAATAATTCTGCAATGTTTAAATTCATCCAGTTCTAGATCTTAAAGAATAGAAATATCTTACTTAAATGTAATTCTAAAGGATTTATTAACATGAAAAATTTCCCTGGTACAAACAAAAAGGATATAAGGACACACATGCCAATCAGCACTGCTGGTCACCCAATTCTCAGTTGTCTATTTCAGCCCCTGAGTGACAAAGTGGCAAAGTGAAAACCCAAGTCCTGTACAGACAAGGTATGAACAACTCTAGAAAAGCCATCTATTCTTTCCTTTCTTTCAAGGCTGGAAGCAGTATTAATTTAGCACTGTCAAATACCTCTACAATGTGCTCCACCCCAAAACTGAAATATTGTTACATAATATGATATATGGACTAGGAAAGAAAGTTTCCAAAGAAAAAATATATAAGAAGTTCCAACAACAAAGTTGATGTAATCCTACAATCCCAAGGGTATGGCATTTCAGAGGTTGCCAAGTTGATGATGACATAATTGATAATACCTAGCATTAACTTAGCACTCAAGCTTTGCAAAGCTCTTTACATGTATTATATCATCTGATACAGCAACCCTATAAAGTATTTGTTATTATTCCTATTTTACAGATGAAAAAACTAAGGCAGAGAAAGATTAAGTGAATTGCCTAGCGTCACATATCTGGTAGGTGTCTGAGACAGCAATTAAATTCAGGTTTTCCTGATTCCAGGTCCAGAGACTATCTCTGTGCAACCTCTACTTGTGCCTTGGAGGGGTCATCAGCATTGTCAAATGCCTTCACAATGCTCTACCCTCAAACTGAAATATCACTATTTGATGTGGTATATGAGTAACAGTTAGGTGGCACAGTGGATAGAGTGCCAGGCCTGAGGTCAGGAAGACTCATCTTCCTGAGTTCAAATCAAGGTTCAAACACAAGAAAATAGAGAACATGGGGATAAGGGAAGAGAAGGGTGTGACAGCAGGGAGAGCAGATCGGGGGAAAGTGTCTTGGGGTGGGAGCAGGGGAGAGATGGAGAGAAAATCTGGAACTCAAAATCTTGTGGAAATGAATGTCAAAAACTAAAAATAAATAAGTAAGTTTTAAAAAAAAAGGACTACTTGGATACTCTAGGTAAGGTGCGATGAGTGCCTTCACAAGCATAGTGTTTGAGAGAAGAGAAGTGAACTTAGACAAGAAATACTGAGAAGATTAAAGAGAAGATTTGACAACAGGCTGATTCATGGAGTGAGTGAGAATGAGGAGTTGACAGTGCCCGAGGTTACAAACATGGGCAGACCAACAGGGCAGTGGTACCCTCAACACTAAGGCGGGACAGCTTGAGAAGGGAATGAGAAAGAGTATTGAACGTGTTGAATCTGAAATGCCTACAGACCATCCAATCTGAGATGTCTAGGAGGAACAGTGCTCAGGAAAGAGATTAGGTCTGGATGTATCTCCATGGGGATGATTAGGCTTGAGACTGTCAAACCAAAGGGTAGTAAACTAAACATATACCCTACAGCAATAGAGATTTAAGCCTGGGGTCTAACAGCCCCTATCAAAGGTACCACAGGCCCACACAAAGTTATCTGAATCATATATGGTTCTGGAAGTACATCTGATTCCAGGAACAAACATTGTACAGATTAGTGCATCAGAAATATCACAGGATACTGAGCTAGAAGTGATCTCACAGGCCAACTAGTTTGATCCTCTCATTTTACAGATGGGAAAACTAAGGCCCAAGGAAGTTAAGTGATTGACCCAGAGGTCATAGGTGGTATTTGAACTAGAATCCTCCAACTTCGGAGCTGGTCTAGTTTCTACTACACCACCCTGCCTGTAAGATTTAAGGACTGATACTCCTTGTAGTGTATCCCTGAGTTATATGTCTAGCTATATAATTAGACTTTTTGGTTATGATGTTAATCAGTGTATGAATGTTTGAAAATACCTTCTGAGGTCACCAATAAAATGAATAAATTATCTGACCTACCTTTAACTTCCTCTCAGTGTGTCAGGAGACACTAACATTGTCGAATGATCCCACCATGCTCTACTCTCAAACTGAAATAATGTAACTTAAAATGGCAGGTGAAAATTTCCTGCCCTTAAACTCTGAAAAGTGATTTGGTAGCACTCTTGTAATGCCTCAACACCTTTATATGTCTTAAGAAAGTTATCTTCCCTGAAAAGCTAACAACAGTAAAAGAGAGGTCCCTAAGTGATTAATCTGAGTGAAATAAGCTTAAAATGAAGCACAAAGACAACTTTGATGGAAAAATGGAAAAACATGACACAAGCAGCTCAAGGAATATGTGGAATGAGGAGTCATAGTCCCCATTGCCTTGGTAGATGGTCTCCATCATGACAGTCATCCACAGTCTGGCCCTAGGCTATCTACCCATATTTATTTCATAATATCCACATCATATCCCATCTCTATATATTGGCATACATATGCTGGCAAACTGGATAACTTACTAATCACCTCTTTCCCAACCTGCCTTCTTCTGTCTCAAGACTAAAATGAACTTCTAACATGTTTAAGTGCTTCCTTCAAAATCCAACTGGAACAAAGTCTTACAACATGTTTGTTGATACTATGTAATTATAATGAAGGTTTAACTAGGAGAAAAGTCAAGCAGAATGGGAAGACAGGGTTCTGAACTCAAAGGGACAGTCCATTTAATATTTGCATTCTATTCTGCCTTTCCTCATGTACCACTAAAATCAATCAATAGGTATTTAAGTATCTACTACTATGTGTCAGGCAGGGATGTATCTAGATGGCACTGTGGTTAGAATACCAGGTCTGGAATCTGGACCTAAGTTCAAATCCCACCTAAGACACATACTAATTGTGTAACCCTGGGCAAGTCACTTAGTCCTATTTGTTCCTGATCTGTAAGATAAGCTGGAAAAGAAAACGTCAGACTACTCCAATATCCTTAACAAGAAAACCCCAAATGGGATCACAAACAAGTGGACACAACCAAACAGCAACAAAAATGCATCAAGCATTGTGCTTGCAGCCAGGGATTCAAAGGCAAAAGTTAAACAGTCTGTCCATAAAGAATAAAAAAAAGTCTGACAAGGGTAATCTATGTTAGGGACTTCTTTCCCTACAAACAAGAACAATTTACCTTGCAAAGCTGAATATAATCTTTTGGGGGGAAAACAGACCTTTAATGGCATAGAAGGCTTTCAAGAATTCCTGATGAAAAGATCAAAGCTGAGTAGCAACACTGAAATAGAGACACAATAGTCAAGAGAAACTTAGAAAGACAAATTTATTCGAACATTTGGAAGGGGCAGACACAATGATGCAGTGCTAACATGTTATTAGAGGAAGACCAAACAAGTTTCCCTTCAGAGCCTTAATATCTTCAAAGGGTACTGAGGGAATTTAATAGAGGTTGTACGAGGGTACTGATTCGGGATGGAAATATGGATGAAACTTACTATTTCTCATAATTGAGGCACATGAGAAGAATATATGAATATGGAGGAAAGGGGAGTAGGAAGCAGGCATCAGATAAACATCACTCTCATGTACAAAGGAAGGTTACACAAAAATGCACGTGTACACACCCACCAACGCACATAAATACCAACTATTTGGTATAGAAATAAAACAAACTCTACAGGGAAACAATTAAAAAGAGGAAGGGGAGTGGTTGAGGATAGTAAAGAGAATAATGGTCCCTTTAAGCAAAATAAACTTCCTGATCCGGAAAGGGGTGTGAAAGGGAGAGAGAAAAAAAAAAGCAAAACATACCATTGGAATCTAAGGGGGTGTGTCCATTAAGTGGTGAATGAATAAACAAATTGTATTATATGAAAGTAATAGGACAATATTGCACCATTAGAATTATTTAAACAGAGTATTTCAGACTGAGGCATCTAGATGGTGCAGGAGATAGCGTACTGGGTCAGGAAGACCCAAGTTCAAATTTTACCTCAGACACCTACTAGCTGTGCCAGCCTAGGTAAGTCACTTACTTCTCTGTGCCTCAGTTTCCTCATCTATTAAATGGGAACAATAACAGCACCTACCTCCTAGGATTGTTGTGAAGATAAAATGTGATACTAATTGTATGTAAAGTGCTTAGCACAATGCCTGGCATAGAGTAAATGCTATATAAATGTTAGCTACAAAAAAAAGCATAAAGTGAGAACAATTTATGTAATGCCAATAAGACTGTAAAGAAAGACAACTTTGAAAGACTTAAGAACTCTGATCAAAGCAATGACCAAGTATACTTCCAGAAGACCTCTAACGAAATAAAGTTGCTTACCTCCTGACAGATAGTGATGGACTGATGGTACAAAGAGATACAAATAGATTTATATATGTGTATGTGTATATACACACATATATACATACATACATTTTTATGTATATTTGTATATATTTTTATAACATATTATATATGTTTATATCATTACATATGTGAATTTATTTTACTTTATCATGCTTAACTAGTTACAAGATTTATTTTCCCTTCATTTTCAGTAGGGGAATGTGGGTTGGGGGAGGTAGGAAATTTAACAATAAATAGTGATACAACAAAAAAAAAGGGAGAGTCATTGAAACATTTTAAAAATCCACATAAAATAATAAAAAAATATTCAGAAGGAAGCAAAGACAAACAGGATAGCTAAGAAGGGACTCTGTAGAGCTTATTGTAATTATTTTTTTTAAAAGAAGTGGCATGAAATGAACACTCACGGTTTCACATATACTGCTCATCTGAATTCTGCTGGATAGATGAAAATGTTCATTTGGAAAGTATTTGAATTGAGAATAAAAAATTAAATTAAGTTTTATAAAGTAAAATTATATATACACAATCATTCTTCCATTAATTTACATTTTTTAAAAATGGGAGATATGGTCCCATTCCTGGAAGTTTACAAATACTGAGAAGATATAAGGGTAACACATTTCTATGTGGATGAATTTATTTTAATTTTAGAATTTTTTTAAATTGAGTTTTTAGAACGTTGACAAAGTAACACATAACATTTTTCCCCTTAAGCTTTTTAAGTTTTAAATTTTAAGTTTCATTTAAAAATTTTCATACACTGATTTTGCTAACAATGAATAATACCTGTAGTTAAAACTATAGAACTTGGCGTAGAAGGGGGAAGCACTCAGGAAGGTAAAATTCACCATTTAAATACTGTCGATCAAATTGTTTACGATCAGCTTTGCTTTCATTATGGCAATTGCTCATAGTTTGGCAGACTTGTCTTTGCAAACAGCTTGAAATTATAAGGTCCAAAGGTTTCAGTTTTTATGGATTAAGTTAACCATTTACCTTGTCCTAGCTTGCTTTGAAGCCCTGGCAGTCACATACTTTTAGCATAAATCAGTAATGAAGCATATATCCTTTTTCATTTGTTTTTGGTCACTTACTTATATGAGAATAGTCTCTGTCAAAGATTAAAAGGGCAAAATACCAAGAAGAAGCTCCTAGAGGAGAAAAGTATAACTCAGTTCTCTTTTCTTTTTCTTGCCATCAATTTCATGGTTGTTGACAGGGAAGGAGGATTGTATAAACTAAGTGGGAACCTTGCAAAAGTCCCTCACGTCAGACTTTTGAACTTAATTCAAAATGTCCTCTTACAAAAGTAATTGTATAAAGGTACTTGAATTCTCTGTCTTCAGTAAAAACAAAACAAAATAAAATAAAACCAGAAGAAACGACAATAACAATATTATTTAAAGGTATTTAAAACTGTTGGGTTTTCTAGATGAATTTAAACTAAAAATAAAAAATTATGTTCAGAGAACTAAAATGCTATTTTCCATCAGTACTTTATTGTCCCTTGACTCCCACATCCAAATGTCAGATCCTGCTACTTCTAACACAAATCCCTTGGTACACACTCTGCCTCTTCATCTGAGTCACCTCCCCCTCTGGCTGATGAATTCCTACCCATCCTTTAAAGCCCTTCTCAAATGTCACCTCCGTCAGTGAAGCCTGGGCTGATCATCTCTGCAACATCCTCCTCCCCAACCCAACCACTTTCTTTTGTGCCTCTCTGAGACACTTATCCCCCTATTCTAGTCTAAGCTCCACTATAGTAGAGCAATATTTTGGGGCAGCTGAGTGATGCAGTGGGTTAGAGTGCTGAAACTAGAGTCAGGAAGACATGAGTTCAAATGTGACTTCAGACACTTACTAGCTATGTTACCCTGGGCAAGTCACTTAACCCTGTTTACCTCAGTTTCCTCATCTATAAAATGAGGTGAAGAAGGAAATGGCAGACCATTCCAGTATCTTTGCCAAGAAAACTCCAAATAGGGTCACAAAGAATGGGGCACAACTGAAACAAATGAACAATAACATTTTTAGCCAGACTTTTTATTTTCTTCTCTCCAAATCTCCCTTCCAAAATACACACACATACACACACACACACACACACACACACACACACACACACAGTTAATCTAAATCCTTAATTCAATCTGTGTTCTTCAATCATAACTATGTTAACTTCTCAAATTATCTCTTGAACAAGTCGTAAACAATAAGCATAAAATTTATGGCTCAACTATCCCAGATTTCCAAAAGCCTGACGTTTCTAGAATGGCTTTGCAATTTTAAATATTATTCTATTCCATCTTCTCTCCCATCAAGTCACCAAAAAAAAAATTGATATAGAAGCAGTCCAGAAATAACCAATAACAAATAAACAGAGGGAAGAAAAGCTGACCTGTATTGTACTGAATATGAAGTGATTAGATGGTTTTCTATGGAAAGGAAGGAACACTGTGGCACAGTAAATTCCATAAAAGTTCAGCATTTCTCTATAAAAATTGAGAAGTATGGATGAAGTCAGGAAGAGATAAGAAAACATAAAAAGAAAACAGTAGCAGAGATCAAGAGAAAGAAATTCAAAGTGGTCACGGGAATAGCAGGCACTGAGAAATTAATTGGTGATAAAGCATTTATTAAAGACTTATTACATCCCAGGCATGGGGGGGTGGTGGGGAGAGGAGATATAAATATAAAAGAGAAGACAGTTACCACCTACCATCAAGGTATTTTACATCCTAAAAGAAGACAATACACATAACGGCACTGATCATATTTTTGGTTTAGAAAGTTAAAGTGATGTCACATACAGCCATCAAGCAAGGAAGCATTTATAAATAATTTCCTACATGCCAGGCCCTGAAACAATCCCTACTTGCAATGAACTTACATTCTAATGGGAGGAAGCAGATAACAAATTATATACTGCTGTAAGGGAGGAGATTCATCCACCTTTACTGATTGCTAATAGCCAAGGAGAAAAATAGTTATGAAGATATACGGAGAAGGGAAAGGGAATAAGCATGTATGTGGCATATGCGAGGCACTAAGTGTCTCACAAATATTCTCATTTGATTCCCACAATAACCCTGAAAGGGAGGTGCTGTTATTATTTCCATTTTTGCAATTGAGGAAACTGAGCAAAGCGATGTTAAATGATGTGCTCAGAGTCATAGACAGAGTCAGAGGTCAACTTTGAACTTGGGTCTTTCTAATTCCAGGATAAGGGCTGTATCTATCACACCACCTGGCAGCCCCTAGGGAAGCAGAGGCAGAACAGGGAAAGGAAGGAGAATAAAGCAAATGAAAACAAATAAGTTCTTAAAGGTTGTGCCAGTATAGAGTGTCTTCTGTCATAGCTGACAAAGTGTTCAATTTGGATTCAAATACTGGCCTGTCACTTGTCTACATGTATAGACCTCAAGATCCTCATCTGTAAAATCCATGTTGGACTAGATGACCTTAAAGATCTCTTCTACTTCCAAACCCATGATCCTCTGCTACTATGTCCTAACAAAATTTTAAAAAAAAAGTGAGCCTGGTAAAGACTATTATGTCTATTGTTTGGGAAGTAGCCTAGCTGAACTGAAGAAGCCCTAAGATAATAAACTTGGGGATACTACTCATGTAGACCATCTGCTAAGGAGTAGAGAAAGCACTTACTGTGTCAGTCAGAATTGCTGTTCAGGAATTTCAATTATATCTGACTCTTTGTGACCTCATTTGGGGTTTTCTTGACAAAGATATTGGAATGGTTGGATATTTCCTTTTCCAGCTCCTTTTACAGATGAGGAAACTGAGGCAAACAGGGTGAAGTGCCTTGCTCAGGGTCACACAGGTATGTATCTGAGACCAGGTTCAAACTCAGAAGATGAGTCTTCCTGACTCCAGGCTAGGAACTCTATCTATTACCCCACCTAGCTGTCCCTTCAATAGGAGTGTTTATATAAAAGAAATCATGACTTTTTACTATGAAAACATATGTGTGTGTGTTATTCACACACGTATATATTACAATTTTTAACTATAAGGTCTACAAAGCAATTCACATCCATACACTGTCTTCTTTGACCCTTACAGCCCTGAAAAATTGGTCCTACTATTATTTTCATTTTACAGAAGATGAAACTGAGAATGAGAGAGGTAAACTTGCCCACAGAGCTAATAAGTAATTGAGGCAGGATCTGAACTGAAGTCTTGCTCAGTCAATGTCCAGGACTCTGTAAAATGACTTTGCATTGGATATAGAGCCAGTAGATTCTATCTCTGCTACTACCCAGCCTTGTAAATTTGGGCAAGTCAAATTCTCATAAAGTCCTTCTGAGGTATCTCATTATTGTGTGGCCATCTCAAGGACTGGGACTTCAAAAATTATTAGCAGATCCCATGGGACGTTTTCTTGGTATAGATCTTGGAGTGTTTGCCATTCCTTTTTCCAGTTCATTTTACAGACGAGGAAACTGAGGTAAACATGATTAAGTGATTTCCTTAAAGTCACACAGCTAGTAAGGGTCTTGAGGGCAAGATCTGAACCCAGCAAGATAAGTATTCCTGACTCCAAGCTGAATGTTCTATCCACTGGACCACCTAGCTGCCCTAGCTGTTCCTAGCAAGCTTAAAAAGTGTAAATTTGAAATAAAGATGGCCTTGGAATCTCTTATCTAAGGACTAAAGGACCTAAATCCGGAGAAGGCTGGAAGAATTTTAAGAACAGCAGCAACTCAGGAAAACCACATGTCCAAGAGCATTTCAGTTGAAATCTACATCAGTAACAGGCATAACCTAACAATGAAATCTTGGACGTTTCAAAGTAGTCTATGTACCGAATTTAATTACAAATGTGAATTTTCTTCACATATGAATCAGACGAATCTTGTCAACAAAGTCAATGAGAGATTTCTTGGGTGTTTTTAGTTGTGTTATCTGTTTTTGGGTAGGGTGGATTTAAAGAGCTTTGACCTTGGGAAGTTTTTCTTTGGCTTTTAGGTGATTGGGATAGTAGACTGTGAATCCCCATCCAGGAAAGGCAACAAAAGAGAAACTGTTTCTTAATGGTGGACAAAATAATCATAAAAAGATTAGCTTCTTCCTGCAAGACTACAAAACCAATGGCACTCAATCACGTTATTTTGTTATAGAAAGTATTATTAATTGGATGGAAGCTAGAGAAAGAGATAGGATCGTGTTTTATAAACTCTGCTATAACTAGAAACAATAAATCTATGGGACATGGGCTTGGACATGAAAATATAACACTCTAATGAGATTTTTACCTTTACATAAATTCAAGGGTTGATCATGGCAGTGAAGAAAAACTTAACTATATTCTCAACTTCTAAATAATAACTTTCACTTTTTAAAACATTTTATCATTTCAAAACTCTTTAAAAGTTACCTGATTTGATCCTCTAAACAACCCCAGAAACTTGGTAGTATGGGTAATGATACTCCCATTTTGGAAATAAAGAAAATTATTCTTAGAATTTAAGTTAATATGCCCAGTCACACAAATTCTAATGCTCTTTCTTCTATGACATGTGTCTGTTGGTTAGTCATTGTTCAGTTATCTCCAATATCTTTATGATCCCATCTAGGATTTTCTTAGCAAAGGTACTCGAGTGATTTGCCATTTCTTTCTCCAGCCCATTTTATAGATAAAGAAACTGAGGCAAACAGAATTAAATGTCCTGCCCAGGGTCACATAGCTAGTTAAGTTTTAGATGCTGGATTTAAATTCAGGAAGACGAGTCTTCCCGACTCCAGGCCTAGAACTCTATCCACTATACTATAGTGTTCACTATACACTAGCTGCCCCATGTCATCAGGATAAGAAGAAACACCACTTTGTTTCCAGAACTAAGAGCAATTTTTTTGCATTGTATTCATATCCCCAACACATGACATAGTGCCCTGCACATAATAGGCACTTAATGAATATGTGGGGACTCATTGCTCCCTTTGGTGGGTGGTAGTACACTTAATCAGTTAGTCACATCACAATTCTCTACCAACATGGGCATTTTCCCATCATATAGCCATAGAATTCTAGATCTAAAGCTTGAAGAAACTTTAGAAAATAATTCCAACCCTTTCATTTTACAGATAAGGGAATTGAAGACTACAGACTAACACATACATCTGAAATCACACAAGTAGTATGGTCAGGATCTGAACCATGACAGTATTTCAATGTGACATCCTTTATACTATTGTATTTGTTTATCTTTATATTTTGGAATCTGAATACTCTTTACATGTGAATTCATGGAAATATGGAAAGGCTGGATTTTCATAATTCTCTCTGGACACTACTTAGTAAGTTGCAAACCCAGTAACGTTACCAAAGATTGGTTTGTTTGTTCAAAAGAAGGCTCTTATAACCAAAGCAAGAAGCCATTTAAAACTTTAGAGTTAGAAGGGACTTTACCTTATTTAAACTTTCATTTTATGGCAGTATAAATGCAAAATAATTTGATTAAGGTCACAAAAGTAAATGGCAGAGTTGAGATTCCAACTCAAATCTCTACCCATGAAATCTAATCTTTTCAACCATGCCAATGAGAACTTTAAAGCTCTATTCTAAGGAAAGAGATAAAAAGGATTGTAATCTTCACATTTCTCATTTCAGTATGTGACACAGACCTCATACATTTCTTATGTTTTAAGATTGACCCAAACCTGAAAGAATAAATGGCCTCTTTTAGCATCTTCTGTTGATTCATTTGAATATTCGAGATATTTGAGTTTGCAGTTCAAAAACAAAATACCAAGTATGTTACTTTTGCCAATAACGT
>JAQQSK010009068.1:0-13237 GCA_028658325.1 Potorous gilbertii | reverse complement strand
AATAGATGGAGACCAATGACTTTCTGAGAAACCAAGAAATCACAAAACAAAATCAAAAGAATGAAAAAATGGAAGAGAATGTGAAATATCTCATTGGAAAAACAACTGACCTGGAAAATCGATCCAGGAGAGACAATTTAAAAATTATGGGACTTCCTGAAAGCCATGATCAAAAAAAGAGCCTAGACATCATCTTTCATGAAATTATCAAGGAAAACTGCACTGATATTCTAGAACCAGAGGGCAAAAGAAGTATTCAAGGAATCTGCCAACCACCACCTGAAAGATATCCAAAAAGAGAAACTCCTAGGAACATTGTGGCCAAATTCCAGAGCTCCCAGGTCAAGGAGAAAATATTGCAAGCAGCTAGAAGGAAACAATTCCAGTATTGTGGAAATACAATCAGTATAACACAAGATCTAGTAGCTTCTACATTAAAGGATCGAAGGGCATGGACTAGGATATTCCAGAAGTCAAAGGAACTAGAATGGTGTTGTCCAGGGTATTTTTTTTTTTTAATCATGACTTTCAGGTAGTCCAATAAATCTTAAATATTCTCTCCTGGTTCTATTTTCCAGGGCAGTTTTATTGTTGTTGTTGTTTAGTGGGTTGTGTTACATTTTCTTCTATTTTTTTTCTTTCTTTTAATTTCGTTTGACTGATTCTTATGGGGTCATTAGCTTCCTCATACCCAGCTCTCATTTTTAATGCATTGGATTGTTCAGTGAGCTTTATTACCTCCTTTTCCATTTGATCACTTTACTTTTAGAATTGTTTTCAACGTATTTTCATTTTTTTTTTCCACTTGGCCAATTCTATTTTTTAAGGACTTGTTTTCTTCACTCATTTTTGTACTTCTCCCCCATCCCCAAATCTAATAATTTATTTGTTTTCAGTTTTTACCATTTACTTCCATAAGTTCCAAATTTTCTCCCCCTCTCCAAGATCGCATACAATCTTATATGGGCTCTACACATTTTCACATTAGTCATGTTGCATAGAAGATTTAAAACGAATGGGGCAAACCATGAGAAAAACAAAACAAAACAAAACAAAAGAAATAATAGTCTACTTCATTCTGTGTCTTCATAGTTCTTCCTCTGGATGTGTATGACATTTTGCATCATGAGTCCTTTGGAATTCTTTTAGATCCTTGCATTGCTGTGAAGGGCTAAATCTATCAAAATCAATCTTTACATACTTTTTCTGTGACCATGTTTAATGAACTAGTTCTGCTCACTTCACTCAGCATCAGCTCATATAAGCCTTTCCAGGTTTTCTGAAGTATACCTGTTTGTCATTTTTTTATAGCACAATAATATTCCATTGCATTCATATGCCACAACTTGTTCAGCCTTTCCTCAACTGATGGTCATCCCCCCTCGATTTCCAGATCTTGGCCACCACAAAAAGAGCTGCATTTCTCTACATGTGGGTCCTGTTCCCGTTTTTATGATATCTTTAGGATACAGTCCTGGAACTGATATTGCTGGGTCAAAGAGTATGTACATTTCTGTAGCCCTTGGGGAATAGTTCCAAATTGCTCTCCAAAATGGCTGGATCAGCTCGCAGCTCCACAAACAGTGATTTAGTAATTGAACTCTCCCACATCTTCTCCAACATTTATCATTTTCCTGTTTTGTCATGTTAGTCAACCTAATAGGTGTGATTTGGTATCTCAGAGTTGTTTTTACATCTCTCTAATCAATAGTGATTGACTTTGTACTTCTTTTTCCAAGCTATTGACTCTTTTTTCATAATTCTCTTTCATAACTGTCTTTTACCAAGTTTTCTTCTGAATGCATTATTTAATTTAAAAAACTCTTTTTATGTTCTTCCAAGAGGAATTTTGAGGCTTCAGATGAATTCCTATTTCCCTTTGAGGCTTTGCATGTGGACATTTTGAAGCTATCATCTTTTGAGTTTGTGTTTTAATTTTGATTATTGCCATAGTAGCTCTCTATGGTCAGGCTGCTTTTTTGTTTTTTGCTCATTTAAAAAAAATTTGACCTTTGCTCCTGGGTTACAAGGGTCACTGTCCCAAGATTCTTGTGCTAGGTTTCAAAGGGATGTCTATGTTAGGGCCTCTGGAGCTGGTGGCCTTGCTGAACATGTTAGGGTGGCTTGTCCTGCTTGTACCTGTTGTGCCCTGGGTTCTGGGACTGGCAATTTGCCTACTGGGCTGGGGCTAGAGATCTCTCATCTTTCCTGTTGTGCCACTAGTCTGCTGAGCTAGGACCACTGTGGCTAAAAGCTTCCCCCAGGCTTGATCAGACACTACCTACTCTGAGCTGTGTTCCTCTTTTATCCAATTAAACAAACCTTTTCTGAAATCGGAAATATATGTTTGCATGTGCGTGTGTGTGCGTGTGTGTGTGTGTGTGTGCTTGTATGTGTGTGTATGTATATACATCTTTATATTTAGTAATCTCTAACAGAAATTTGGTATTTCCTTTCATTATAAATGCAAGCAATAAAACATTATTCTGAAAATGTGTCCATAGACCTCAGGAGACTACCAAAGAGACTTGACAAGTCCTGAAATAAATCAAACATCTAAATGAAGGAAAATTTATCTTTAATCAAGATAAAGAAGTTTGCAAACTGGGGTCACCCATGAGTGCAGAGCACAATGGATTTCCCAGCTAAGAGATCCATGATAAGATATTTATACTTTTAGGAGAAGAGGAGGATCTATGGTATATGAGATAGCAAAGCCTGGCCATGACCTGCTAGATGCCCTAGGTAATATGAAGAGGGAAAACCACTTCATACATTGGGCTCTGAGATCTGGCCCAAGATAACTTTGTTTGCAAGGAAAGATTTCTAGGGTAGGGACTTTTTGTGTGGCTCAGTTCAACCTAATGGATACTTTCTTAAGTGTTGGTGTGCTTAATTCTGGAAGAGGACCATGACATCAGGGAGATGACATGTATGCAAGTATTATATAGTTATAGTATGCAAGTGATCTCACTTTCTCCTCTAGGTCCAGTGGCCAAATACAGATCAGGACAACTGGAGGTGGCAGAGGATACAGTTGGAGACCTTGGTTTTTTTGAGCTAAAGTCTTTAACAGGTATCAGTTTGACTGATTCAATGTCCATTTAGTGATTAAGGCTTAAAAAGAAATGGGGCAGAGAATGACTGCTTTACCTCAGCAGATCTTGAGGGGAAGACCTTCAGGGTTTCTGGACAAAACAGAAAGAATTGCTATTCACATTCTTAAGTGTAGAAATATAAGGGCATTACTGGAATTTTGACTTTTCTAGACTGATTAAAACACAGTGACAGTTAATATTATATTTGGTACTGACAATTTCCTGTTGGCTTCCTCACGCACACATACTCATACACACATATGTGCACATACACACACACACGTGCGCACACACACACAGAAGCTTAAGAACCTCTCATATAAAATATTCAAAAAAGAGTTCAAGGGAGAGGCAGAACTTGAACTAAGCCAAAATTCTCAGTGAAACAGTAACACTCAAATTGTTTTCAAGTGTCAGTAAAATAACTCATAAACTTGCTAACCATGCCTCTTTAGTATGGAAATTATGTACATTCACATTAAAAATAATAACTAGCATTGGTATAATTCTTTAAGGTTTGTGAATCACTTTGAACATAGTGTCGTAACTCTGATGGAGGGATAGCTACTATTTTTATCCCTAATGAAAAAGAAGAACATTGAGGCAGACAAAGGTTAAGTGACTTACCACAGAGTTACATGGGTAGTTATTGTGTGCAACTGGTTTCGAATTATAGAGCATAAAATACTATAAGATTTTGGAAGTATGTGAAAGAAACTACTGAGTCAAGAAATAGGGTTGTGGGGGTAACGTTTTTGGTCAAAAATACAAAAAAATTGAAAATCCTTCTACCATACAAACATAATCATAGAATAGAGATAATGGGGTTTGCATTTTCCCACATGAAAGGACTGAAAAGGTTTATAATAAAAACCATGTTAAGCTCTTAGGAATCTCCTATAAAATTTTACTGTTATACATAGCTTTATTTCAATTTGGTTTGCAATGATGACAAGTGAATCTTACCTCAGGAATTTCAGCTTTAGCCTCTTATATTGAGAGCCTCTCATGGCAGTGTGCATGAGCAATAACAGCTACTCATCTGTAATGATGATGAGGGGTTAGTGAAAAGAGCCTCAAAACAAAGATAGGGAATCTTTCATGCCAAAAAAAAAAATAAAAGGTTAAGGAAGGTAGTTTGATTTTTTTCTTCATTCATTGATTTTCAGGGAAAAGAATATTAAAACGGAATATTGTGAGTTTAGATAAGGGTAATTAAAACCAGTCAGATGAGACAGAAGAACATAAGGTCTTTGAGGACAGGATTTACCTTTTGTTTTTTTGCTTACATTTATTTCCCTATCGAAAACTAAGGTAGTTGACACTTAGCAAGTGTTTAATAAATGCTTGTTGCTTTTTTTCTTTCCATATTAAGTGAGGTCACATGCCAACTCAGACATACTGACATATATGACTCAGAGACAAATCACTTAATTCGTATCTCAGTGCTCTAAGCAAGACTAATTGCTGGATACTTTGGTTCTCACTGATTAGCCCATAGTAGGTCCCTGCTTAAGCCTTATTTGGTCATTATTTTGACTCGATGGCTCATAGTGAGGGTACATAGTAATCATTTCTGTTTTGGTCAGAAACCCTGAGGATGTTCCCTTCCCAGATTTATCTATTTAGTTATTTGGGCTAGGTAAAAGAGGCCCTTCTTTGCCTCATTTCTTACCAACCTTAATCACTGAATGGGCTTTTCCTCAGACAAAATTAGACCTGTTAAAGACTGTAACTTAAAAAGGTCAAGGTCTCCAAGGTATCCAGGGCCATCTCCAGTTGTCCTGATCTATATCTGGCCACTGGACCCTGATGACTCCAGAGGAGAGAGTGAGAAAATGACTTTGTATCACCCTGCTTCACTTAAACCAATTCCCTTGCAAGTCATGGCATCACCTTCCCAGTGTTATGGCCCTCTTCCAGATGGAAGGAGAAAGAACAACTTGCAGGGAAAAAAAAGATGCTGACCTGAAATGTAGAAAGAGTTTTCCCATCTAGGAATTTCTTCTAGCAATGGAATCATAGGTCCAGTTCCTATTGCAGTTATATGGTGGTGTTGGTGATGGTGATTGTCCTTTTTTCTTGAAGAGGACCAAAATGTCATCACTGTGTTGTGGTTTCTCACTATTCAGAAAAATAGGAGCTCAGAAAACTCGATCCCAGATCAGGCACAAATAATCTATATGAACATTTGAAGTATGTCTGTAAATTTGTACACTTCTTATTTCTTCTGAGCTACTGCAATTCTACTTTGCTCACAGAACAAAGTGCCTGTTTTGATGTGGACACGTCATGCTTGGAAGTCTTGTGCTAATGTCTACCATGTCTCATAGCTAATTCCTAAATTCTTCAGAGAAACTTTGAGAGAGAGAGAGAGAGAGAGAGAGAGAGAGAGAGAGAGAGAGAGAGCATACACACATACATAAATATGTATATATGTGTGTACATATACATAACTATATATGTTTGTGTATATATATATTATATACATATACATTCATACATACACGCATATATTTAGAGACACTTCTAATTTTACACTGCCAAATTATTTTTGCCAAGTTTTAGGTTAGAATTCTTTCTGAACTATAACCCTTAAGTCACCACAATCATCTTGCTGATCTACATATACAGAGAAAAACAAACCAAGGAAACTTTAAAACTATACTCCCAAGTTGTGAGAAAGCTGGTGAGGAGAATCCATAAAAAGCATGTCATAAATAGTGCAATAGTAGGGCTATGAATACTCCTCTAAAACCTGTTTTGATTTAATGAACTTATGAGAACTGTGCAGTTAGTTTGCCTTGATTTTCAGGTCCAATGTCGGTAATAAAACTTCTCAAGGTATCCAATGGAAAGTCTTTCTCTATATCACCTTGTGACTTTAGCCCAGTCCAAGATATAGTAGAAAACATATTTGAAGGCTAAAAAAGAAAGGTTTTGGGACCTTTCCTATGGTCATATGCAGCTGATAAATTTTAAGACTAGAAGATATTTCTTGTTCTTTGGAATCCCTAAAACCAGTACCAACTATTGCTTTTAATGAATTAGGAAGAACTATATTCCAGGATGTGGACAGAGTTTGCAAATGTGTTTTTCTGAGCAATTTAAGAGATCCTAAAAGAAGTTAAAATATAGGAGATATGTGACATGGTGACAGACACATGTCCAGGTTTAAAAAAAAGGGAAATAAAGTTATATTCTGTTGTTCTGTGAGCTTGATCTGGTTCCTTGCAATATTTTAGAATGCGTTATCAAAGGGTTGTTTTCTCAAGTACTTAAAAAGAAAATGGCTGGTCACTTGGGGAGTCCAAAAGTTCATAAGACGGTAAGCATGTCAGAATAATCTAATTTTCTTTTTTGACAAAGTTCCTAGACTGGCAAATAAAGAGAATGCTATAGACACAGTGTAGCTGTATTTCAGCAACTAATGGATCTGATAAAGTCAGTACCTAATCTTTCATAATATCCTTAGGCACAAATTGGAAAAATGCAGCTCAAAGGTTGATAGAGTTAGACGGATACAAATCCTAATAGTAGTGATTATTGGATTGATGCAAACCTGGAGGGGGGTTTCTAATGGAATGCTACAGTGACCTGTCCTTCACTATTCAATATTTTTAATGAATTTTGATGAAGGAATACATAGTATACTCATAAAAGCTGCAGATGACATAGAGTTTGGATGAATTTCTAGTAGAATTAGAACACCAAAAAAAAAACCTTAAAATATTCTTAGTTGGAATTCAATTCAATTAAACAAATATTTATTAACTGTCTACTATGTGCATGGCAAAATGGTATATACACTGTGGATTTAAAGAAGTAAATGAAACATTCCCTGCTCCACAGGAGCTCACATTCTCTTGAGATGTTAAAATTTGTATATAAAAACAAAATTAGGAGAAAACTTAAGCAATAATAACTGAGTGAATCAGAAATGGCTTCATATAGGAAATGTTTCCTGACATCAATTGTATATTTATTCAAATACTCAGAGATCTTTCATAATAATAGCAATACCAGTTGAGAAGTTTCCTCCAGTTATATAGATAGCAATCCATCCATGACTACCCATTCTATTTAACTCTTATCTATACCCTCCTAAAAGTTCACAACAGGGAATCCATTTAAGATACTGAACATCTTCCTCAATTGTTTTTGATATCATGAAGATATCAGTTAAATATCCTGACTGCCTGCCTATTATCCCTCATATTCCACATGGCCATGGCATCATTTTCCTGATATATACACTTATCATTTACATCAAAACAAACAAACGAACAAAAAATCTACTTCACAGTTGATGTGTAGGTAGAAAAGCGCTTACATTAAAAAAAATCCCAATGTATCATTAGCAGGACATGGCAATAGAAATAGCTAATGTTATTGTTAATTTTATTAAGAATCCTAAGGAAAAGGAATCATCATCATCATCATCATCATTTTCAATATTTTAATGATCAATATTTAACTGGAATTTATGTTACATTAAAGTTTTTAAAAGTGTTTTATATATAACCTTATATATATATATATTCATAATCTTGTATATATGTTTATACCTTCAAACCTAAATGTTTAAAAACTATATATACATAAATGCATGCATATGTATATACATACATGTTTATATGTGTATGTTACACACGTGTGTATATACACATATATGCATACATATGTATGGAGAGAGAGGGAGAAATTAACACTTTGGTTAGTTAGGTACTGTTTGGCAAAAGCTTCAGGACCTAGTCATCACTACCAACCCCTGTGACCTTCAGTTTTTCCAGGTTCACTGCTCTGAGATTTTCTGATTCCTTAATGAGACAATCAGTTTCCATAATTCTCATGTTCATTGGCTCATCACATTTGATCTGTCTATTCTAGAGATGGTTCCACTGTTGGCTCTTAAACTGGGATTCTTTCCTACTTCCATCCTCTCCCCATCAATGGAGGAATTAGAAAAGGACCTGATAGACACTATAAATCAGGTATGGAACAGATCGTTTATTATCGCAAAGAAAAGACAATAAGTAAGAGAAAATCTTGGAATTATTCAAACGGAATCTATCATTGTATCACTATTACTACAATGATGAGAAGCCTCATTGAGACACAGGCAGTTTCTTCGCAAGACTGTTAACTAGCTTTTTTACATTTTGCCTCTACGTGAGCATATTCTAATCAAACACCAAGTGTAACTGTCTTTTCAATGTCTTGGCTATTTTTCTCATTTTGACTCTCTCCTTGCTCAAAAACATACTACTATTACAGTTGTATCCAAAACAGCTCTGGGTAGCAGATACTCCTGCTGATTCCCTTCAGCACTGGGAGGGCTTCTAGGACCTACAATGCCAACACTAAAGGAAGGAAATGCAAAAGAGAAGAAAAAGCAGCCAGTTACTATACTGGTTGAGTCTCTGACTCATAGAGAGAAAGACTCCCCACCATTATGTTAGAATAGAGGAGATTCTCCCTCATCTCTACTGAAATCTCATCTTGCTGCTTGCAACATAGGATGTTAGAAGATTTGTGGCACCAAACCAGAGGCATGCTGATAAATTTTTTAACAACTTGCTGTCTGAAACAAATATACTCAGTACACTTTTAATTTTAATCTCCATTATTAACATTTTCCCACTTTTTTAAGTCCAAAAATCAATAATATAGCAAACTATGCCCTAAATGGTAAATTTTGCTGATATCTAGAGCATAAATACTTTTCACAATAGAATTTTAAAATTTGAATGCAAATGGGATGAGGAAACTGTCAATTTTTCCAGGGTCTTCTCCAAGCAGATTCCTCAGGGCACTACTAGAAAAAAGCAGAAAAGTATCTCAGCATGCTCAAGTTTCTACACTGTCCCAAATAGGGGAGGGGGAAATCTATTACATAAATAACAAGGAAGTGTTATTTTTTACCCTATACAGAAATGGCAAGAATCTTCTCTAACTCCTCAGAATGCAGCATGAGGGGAAGGGTGATCTGAAATGTCCTATGAGGAAATTTAGGAAGGGTTGTGGAAACTATCCTTTAGCCAGGGAATGGATGGGATGAGGAAACTTGTCAATTTTCCCAAGATCTTCTCCCAGCAGAGAATTTTGTGAAGAATATCAACTGGTCTCTGGGACCATCAGGATTGTGTCAGAGCACTCAGGTTCCTCTACCATCTTGGCACTCCAGTCTGATGTCTGTACTCTCCATCTCAGAACAGTTTAGGAGCCCTAGGGTGCCCCAGATGCTAAGATTAATCACCTTCCTTCCATTTCATCACTAATGAAAGTCCTGGTTCTAATGTATGTCTCTCAACGTTTCTGATGTCCTAAATTTTCTCCAACAATTTTCTCTTGTATTATAATTTAATCTGGGCTGGATAATATGAATTAAATGCAACCTGCCACTATCACTATTTTTTTAAACAGACCCAGATCATGCATAACTGAACAACTACTATGGAGTGATCTTTCAGGTTTATTGAAATATGAGTATGGCACTAAATGGAGGGATCTTCTAAAATCTCCCCCAAACTTGAAGTCAGATTTTTATATTCATAATATGTGATTGTACTAACACATTTTAATTAGTCATTATATCGGGGTGAAAGGGATAATTCTGTCTCCATTCTCTATCTAGCCTACAACTAGCACTTATAAATCTGTGCTAGGGAAAGGTGAGTGCACACAGACACAGAAATATTCACACATATGCACACATACACATCTATATAACCCTTGTATAAAGGGTGTTCCAAAAAGTCTTAGTGTGCTTTTAAGTCAAAAAAACTTAAAATTTTAAATTGCAGTTTGGAAGTCACAGCTAGAGTCAATTAAATAATTTGTCCAGAGTGAATGATATTATAATGTAATTTAAGCTATTAATGCTTTTGGAATGCCCTATATTTAACTAACTCTCTCTCTTTTGTTTTCTCCCCCCTTTCATTTTCTCCTCCCCCTTTTGCTTTCTCTATGTGTCTGTCTCTGTCTCTCTCCCCTTATCTTTCTCTCTTTGTCTCTTTCTCCATGTGTATGTATATACACATACATGCATATATATGTATATCAATTTCATAGTAGATATAGCTATCAGACTGATGTATATGTGTAATATATAATATGTAAATAAATACAGAATTAAGTGTACAAAATTAGATCATTTGTCTAGAGTGAATTACAGTATACTTTTTTAAAGTGTGTGTGTTTTTTTTTCCTAAATAAAAATCACTTCTTCAAGTCACAATTTACAACATGGTAATGGGGATAAATGTTCCTTTTCCTCTTTCAAATACACAAACACACACACACATACACATACACACAACTGCACAGCCCTTCATTTACCTTTCCTAATATATATATATATATATATATATATATATATATATATATATATATATATATATATATATATACATATTTGCACAGAGAAACAAGATCTCAATTTATGGGCATTATTTCAATGCAAGTACTGTCCAGAGATGGAGATAAAAATCATGGTGTCCAGAGAGGGTAAATGATTTACTGCTGGCCACACAGCAACTCAATAAGTAAACTCAGAAATGGATTAAAAAGTCATGGCTCCAAGTTGCTAGCTGTCAGATTTCAGTCAACACTCCTCCCCTTCCCTCCTTTGTCTCTCCCTTACACACATATGGATATCTATATAAAAACCACTATTTACAGACTAATTCTGACAATTTAAAACCAAATTAAGAAACATGTACAAGGAAAATCTCTTTTTTTCATAGGGGGAGGGTAGAGAGGAATGCAGCAGGGGATTAGAGAAGGAGTTGTTTTTGGCAAGAAAACTTTCCAGGGCTGTAGTGACAGTGACTTTACTGACAGATAGGTTGTGCTCCATCTTAAATGAATGCCTGTTTTGTTGGTGCATTTGAAAATGCTCCACATGTTGAACAGCTGTCTCTTTGGGAGTTCAACATGTGTTAGATGAGTCAACTCCAAGGTGTGCATTTACTTGGAGGAGGAGGGAAAAAGAAGCAAATGAACTGAAAACTTGGAGTGTTTATGGGACAAAGGCATATTCTTCACTTTGGACATTCCATTCAGGCAGAAATCAAAACCATGAAATAATGACTTGGGGGGGTCTTATGTACCAAAGACAAATCAAAATGGTTTGTTTGTGTTTTTGGTCTATTTTGTTTTTGCTGTTGTTCAAAGATAATAGACATTGATGGAGCACTTAAGTTCACAAAATACCTTAAATATATTCTCTTATTTGGCTCTGATAATAACCCTGTGAAATGAGTACCACGGGTATTATTATTTTTCTGTTTTATTTATGTGGAAATTGAGGCTGAAAAAAGTTAAGCAATTTGCATGTGGTAAGACATTCACTAAGTATCAGAGGTGAGATGGTGTCAGTTTTTCAGGACTCTCTGGAACAGAACTCTCCTCCACTCCATTGTTCTGTGGCTTCCACTGCTCCAGAATTTGTTGCAAGTTCTTCTTTACAGATATTTTATAGGCTGTGGGTTCAGGAACTAGCATATATGTGACTTTCTGTGTCCTCCAAATTAGCTATTTTAAATAACAGTGTAGAAACCAATATTGCTCAGTGAGTAGCAAGCTAAACCAAAGACTCAATAGTTTATATATCACCTCTGATACTTAGTGAATGTCTTACAGCATTTTACCAGTCAGTTAGTCGACTTCTGAGATTACTTTACACACCCACCTCGTCTCCAGATCCACCCAGCTAGTGTGAGGGATCTGAGATTCAAATGCTGCTCCCCAGCCTCAGGGATTTTGGTGGAGGTGGGACTGCTATTCAGTGAGATGAAATTGAGATGCTCCAGCGGGGGCAGGGCAGCCACATAGGGCTCAGTTTCCTCAGGGGGTTTATGCAGAGACCCTCAAAAATGGATCCAAGCTCCTACCTGCTCTGAGAGTCCCTGTTAGCTGCTGCCTCCAAATCGGGCCTGAGTTATAGAGATATCCCATTCCCCTCTTGGCTAGACAAACAGGCCCTCTCACTGACCTTTGTGCCTGTGGGCAGAGGGAACTGCACGACCACAGGAGATTCTGTCCCAAAGCCTGCCCAGATCCACTCCTCCTGAGGCCATGCAGCCAGGGCAGGGCTGGGCTCTGCTTGGGGTCTGGTGTACAATGGCCCCCCGGTGTCAGGTTTCCTGGTCTCTCTGGAACAAAAATTTCCTCCACCCCATTATTCTGTGGCTTCCTCTGCTCCAGAACTTGTCAGGGGTTGCTCCTTACAAGTATTTTATAGGATGTGGGTTTGGAGCTAGCGTATATGTGTCTTTCTACCCCGCCATCTTGACTCCTCCCCAGCTGAATTTAATCTCACACAGCAGCCCTGCCGCTGAGAAAAGCCCTGAGGTTGGGAAGCAGCATTTGAATCTCAGACCCCAAATACTAGCTGGGCAGATCTGGAGAGGAGGTGGGTAAGGAAAGGAATCTCAGAAGTCAAGTAACTGGCTGGGAAAATGCCCAGAAAAGGGGAAAAAATAAGACCATAGAAGGTAACTTTCTTGGGGAACTTTCTGATGAGGAATAACAATGCTTACGATCAAGGAAAGACATAGAACTCAAGACTTCTGAATCCCACAAATTCAAAATAGATATTGAATGGGCTCAGGCCATGGAAGAGCTCAAAAAGCATTTTGAAAGTCATTAGACAGGTGGAGGAAAAACTGCGAAGAAAAATGAGAGAGATACAAGAAAAGCATGAAAAATGGGTCAACAACTTGCTAAAGGAGACCCAAAAAAATGCTGAAGATAATAACACCTTGAAAAACAGGCTAACTCAATTGGCAAAAGAGGTTCGAAAAGCCAATGAGGAGAAGAATGCTTTCAAAAGCAGAATGAGCCAAATGGAAAAAGAGGAGCAAAAGCTCATTGAAGAAAATAGTTCTCTCAAAATTAGAATGGAACAGATGGAGGCCAATGACTTTCTGAGAAACCAGGAAATCACAAAACAAAACCAAAAGAATGAAAAAATGGAAGAGAATGTGAAATATTTCATGGGAAAAACAACTGACCCGGAAAATAGTTCCAGGAGAAACGATTTAAAATTTATGGGACTACCTGAAAGCCATGATCAAAAAAAGAGCCTAGACATCATCTTTCATGAAATTATCAAGGAAAACTGCCCTGATTTT
>JAQQSK010009067.1:0-13237 GCA_028658325.1 Potorous gilbertii | reverse complement strand
CCTGTCTAACTTGATTTTCAAAATCCTTTTTGAGCTCTTCCATGGCCTGAGCCCATTATCTATTTCAGATGTTTGGGATACAGAGGCCTTGACTCCTATTTCTTTCCCTGATGGTAAGCATTGTTCTTCTTCATCAGAAATGAAGGTGGGAATCATCTTGTCACCAAGAAAGTAACCTTCTTTGGTCTTATTTTTTTTTTCCCTTTTCTGGGCACTTTCCCAGCCAGTTACTTGATTTCTGAGATTCCTCTCCACCCCAGCCCAGATCTGCCCAGGTAGTACTTGGAGTCTGAGATTCAAATGCTGCTCCTCAGCCTCAGGGCTTTCAGTGGCAAGCCTGGCTACTATTCAGGGTAAGATTAAATCAGGTTCTCAGGTGGGGGCAGGGCCGCCTCCCAGGCTCAGTTCTCGCAGAGGGTTTATGCAGAGACCTTCCATAATGGACCCAAGGTCCTACTGAGCTCCTGCCTGCTCCAGTAGCCTCTGGCCACTGCTGCCTCTGCCATTGCCTCCTAAGGGGGCCTGAGTTATGGAGACACCCTGCTCCCCTCTCGACCAGACCAGAAGTCTCTCTCACTGACCTGTGCGTCTGTGGGTGCAGGGACCTTCGCAGCTGCTCGAGATTCCATCCCTGAAGCCTTCCCCAATCTGCTCCTCTCTTTGCCGCACAGCCAGGGAAAGGCTGGGCTCTGCTCCCGACAAGTGCACAACGGACCTCTGAGGTCGGTTTTTCAGGGCTCTCTGGAACAGAAATCTCCTTCACTCTGTTTCTGCGAGACTTCCACTTCTCCAGAATTTGTTGGGAGTTCTTTTTATAGGAGATCCATGGGCTGTGGGTTCAGAGCTAGCTTTTTTGAATCTTTCTACTCTGCCATCTTGGCTCCTCCCCCCTTCTTTTTCTTTCTTTCTTTCTCTTTCGATTAGATTAATTTATGTTTGAAAGGGATATATCAAGATTCCTCACTATTATAGTTTTGCTATCTATTTTCTCCTTCCAATTCAATTAATATATTTCCTAAGTATTTAGATATTTTACTAACATTCTTCAAATAATTCTTCTTGACATGTTTTCCATGTCTGATATTTGTATCAGTCATTAATTTCTTTGTTTTGGTTTAATTTTCAAGTATACTCTTCCTTTGGAAAGGTTTTGTACCCCTTTTGCTAAACTGTTAATTCTTATTTCAAGACTTTTCTCCAAAATTATTTTTAAAAAGCGTATTTCATTTTTTTAGTAATTTTATTTGGCCTTGTAGGCAAACTATATTTTCCTTTCCTATATTTCCACCTTCATTTATAGGTGTTTTGGAGTTATTTTCTTCTAGTTCTTTGTCTAAGGTATCTCTGGAATTGTAGTAACTTTTGCTCACAGGTGTCCTGCTTTGTTTACCCATTTTTGCACCTATACTTTCCAAACTGGGACGTTTAGTACGATCAGGCTCTAGACAGAATTTGGGGGTTTTTTACGAACTTAGTTTGTATTATATAGGATTCTGTCACCATATTCTCTAAGTTCTGAGTACTGTGTTCTTTAAAGATTACAGGGATTTCTTAGTCATAGAGCTGCAAACTTTTAGTGGACCTTAAGTGGTATTGCATGACATGTGGTCTGATCAATGCTGTCTTGGACTTTCTAGAAACCATATTGCATTTTGGGTCTATGGAACATGACTATAGGCTTGTTCCTGAGTGAAGCTCTAGTACACAGTTGGTGGCCTGTCATCCAAATGGAAGGTTCAGCAGCTTTAGTGACAGAGCTTGAGGCTTATTGCTAATGCTATAGGCAATTGCTCCAGGCCAAATCCTAAATGGTTTTCAGGTATCAAAGAGAGAAGCTGTCCTTTCTCTGGTCTGTGACTGCCTTAGGGACTGAATCTAAGATATTGATCTAGGGTTAGATTGAAATTGTGTTGATCCAATTCTCTTCCACAATTCCTTCCCTGGCTAATAATAGTAACAATAGTCTCTAGACCAAATAATGTGCTCTTAGACTGGATAGATGACCTAATGTAGAGGAAAAGGGAAAGAAAAAGTGGGACTGGAGGACATGGAGGACAGTGATGAGGAAAAGAAAGAGACGGGGAAAGAGAAAGAGGAAAAGATTATGGAGGGGTAGGATGTGAAAGGGAGAGGGTAAAGGGAGAGACATAGGGAGGGAGAGGTGAAGAAGGAGGCATAGAAGGAAGAGGATGATAATTTGAAATTATCTGGCAAGGAAACTTCTAATTAAGCACTTTTTTAGACCAAATAAAATTGGCTGTGTCTGTGTTTTAATCACAGTTACTATGGTAATCAAATAAGCACCTTCAGGCAATAAGAACTTCATTGTCATTCAGATTACAATTTTCTGAGCAGCTTTTCTGAGTACTATTTTATGTTGATGGTTAGATTATATTTCATCGGAAGTTAATAAAAGATTCAAAAGCCATTAATTTCCTAAGCATTTTTATTTGATGGTAATGAGTCCATGTTATAATGTAAGGAGTCAGGATCTTATCACCACGAAATCCTTTTGGGGCATCATTCTAATAGCTTCAGAACAACTCATAATTACATTTCTTAGCTGCAAAGTTTAGAACCATTAACCTTTGGGCAAGGACCATCTGAAATCAAGTGTAATGAATCGACAACCAGCCCAGTTATTTCAATTAGGTCTGAAAGGAGCCAGGGTATCAGTGGCCTTCTAGGCATGAGTTCCTGCCATAGCATCACTCCAATTCCTGGCTTCCTTCTGGTCAACTTTTAGGTCTAATTTTGAAGTGAAATGCTTGAACTCTTTAATCAACATTTACAATACTCAACACAACTACTCTGGCAAACTCTGTTTCCATGGTAATGCTGGAAACTTATTCATAAGTCCTCCTCTCTCCCACATAACCTAGTTTAATTACAACACACATTCATTAAACTTATTTTCCCAGATATCAAACTTAATTTTGCAAGAAACTAATTGGCAAACCTAATTATTTTAATAGCATTTTATATATATATAAAGTGTGTATGTAAACTATCACCAGCACCAATGCATTTTGACCCTTATTACTTCCCAAAAAATGCTAATGAAAAATTATAATAAAGACAACCTCATATGTATTGTGTGCTTCTCTCCTTCTCTCTCTCCCCCTCCCCTCCCTCTCTCTCCATCTCTCTTTCTCTCTCTTATCAATATGGTAGAAACAAGGATCATAGAACTGGATCTTGAAAGAAACTTAGAGGCCTGTAGTTCAAAACCTTGCAAAAGGAATTATGTTCATGAGTGATAATCAATATTTTACCCCTATAAACATACCTTCAGGGGAGATACTGCAAATGTTTCTACAATGATCGGGTGATTTGGGAAGCTTTTTAATGGAAACATTTAACATTTTGCTCTATTTTCAATTAAATCAATTTTAAAGATGAACTATTTTGCTGTGTCCAGTTAGATGTGAAAGGTCTTTGGTTCTGCTCTTTCTAGGATATAGGAGATTACTGATATTTATAAATCTGCTCTTTCTAGGATATAGGAGATTACTGATATTTATAAATCTCTGTTATTCTTGATGCCATCTTGATGGACAAGAGTCATGTGAATCAGCCTGTGCTTACCACTGTCATCAATATGTGTTAATATCCATTACTGAAATTAGGAAAAAAGGTGTCAAGATAATACATAAGCCCGTGAATACAGATTTCATTCACTTTTTTTGAGGAAAGAACGTTGAATAGGTCTATAGTTTCATTGGTATAGGGAATTCCTGATGCACAAACTAACTTACTCTAATAATTCAGATGGATAACTATGTTAAAAATCTTAGAGAAATTCCTTAGCCCCTGAAAGATAAAGTGACTTGTCTAGGATTTTGTGACCATTAAATATGTCAGATGTGGGACTTGAACCCACATCTTCTTGATTCTATAACAGGATGCTTATTTACTATTACATGCTGCCTGCCACTAATATTTTGAATGCTGAATAACTTCTGAATGTACATTTTTTTCTGTAGATTTATCTTATGTAGATTGTCAGTGCAAGCATAGCTCATTATAAAGAAGACTGGATTTAGATTTGGAGGACCTACGTTCAAATTCCAGTTGTACCACATGCCTAATATTCTTTGGTAAACCACTGAACTTCTCTCCATATCTGTTTACTCATCTGTGAAATAAGGGGCTCCACTCAAGGACAACTAAGTTGTCCCTTTGGTCTTCCTCTCAAAGGAGCCATAATACCCTTATATGGCAGTCATTAACCATCCTCCCCAATCAAATCAAGTCATAAATCTAATGCTTTGATTGAGGGAAGCACTAAGTTATCAAAAAAAACCCACACCGCAGTTAAAGTCATTGAACTACACACTCCAGCCCCATAGTTTGCACTGGAAGAAAAACACACATTGGTTGATAGTGAATTTTAGTAATTTATTCGAAGACTGCCTATCAGGACATTACAGTGAGTTGATTGATAGCTTGAAGAACAGCATGCCTCTCAACTCCGAAAGAAATAATGTTTTCTGAAGCTGACAGCACAGTGTAGAGGTAAGCTGTTGTTACTATTATGAGGACCCAAAACATATGGTTAACGCAGACTTGTAAATTAAAACTCTGAGTGATATAATATGTCTTTCCATTTGTCATTCTACATGCTCCAAGAGAGTCTTTCATCACATTTAATTCTTGTGTGTAGCTGAGTTAATTTGATGAATTGTTATCATTGCTGTGGCTTCCCTTCCCCCCCAAAATCAATATTAGGGTAGAAAATGTCTGTAAGTTGAGCATGTGTTGATTAATGTTTTATGATTCTTCATTTTCTGTTTACATCATTTATAGCAGTGGCACTCCACCTTTAACAACCAGAGAGCCACTTAGTCATCCCACAAAGCTGCAGAACGCTACAAAAATCATATCTTAGTTTTGCTCCAGTGAAGTGAAAAGACACTAGATAATAGAATCGCAGGATCTCAAAATTCACAGGAATTTCAGAAGTCCTCATATCTTAGCTCTTGCCTCAGGTATCTTTCCTGATAATAAGCATAACCATGTATATCATACTTTAAAGTTTGCAAGTACTACATATGTATGGACTCATTTGGAATATTTAATTCAATAAACATTTATTAAGCACCTACTATGAGCCAGGCACTGTCCTAGGGACTAGGAATGCAGAAAGAAAGAAAGAAACAAAGGAAGGATGGAAGGAAGAAATACATTCCCTGAATTCAAGGAGCTTACAAGCTAATGATTATAAAACACTTTCAGATTTTAAGTTGACATATAAATGTCAGTTATTATTGTTGTATTTCGACAATTTCATTATGCACACACACACACACACACACATACCCACACACATGCACACGCACATACCCACACACACACACACACACACCCCTCACCCCCATCTCAGCTCACTGTCTAGAATGCTTTACCTTCTCACTAGCAGGCTTGATGTTGTGAGATTTCCCTGCTTGCCCCTTCTACCTTCCGTTGATATTTTATCTTTCTCTTAGTAGCATAGCATAGTACCTGGCATATAGCAAGTGCTTAATAAATGCTTGTTCATCTACCTGTCATCCATTTATCATCTATCATATATCTCTATCATCGATCTTCTATCTGCTTATCATTTAACTTTTCCTGTCATCCATCTTCTATTTATGATTTATCCATTTATCAGTCAGTATATCTATTGTCCAGGCTCTTTTGTTCATCATGGCGTTCTGGTAGACCAATAATCCTTAGATTTTCTCTCCTGGATCTATTTTCCAGGTCAGTTGTTTTTCCAATTAGATATTTTACATTTTCTTCTATTTTTTCATTCTTTAGATTCTGTTTGACTGATTCTTGATGTCTTTTGATTCATTAGCTTCTACTTGCCCAATTCTATTTTTTATCAAATTGTTTTCTTCACTTTTGCATCTCCTTTGCCATCTATCCAATTGTTCCTCTGAAGGAGTTATTTTCACCACTTAGGTTTTGTACTTCCTTTTCCATTTGTACAATTTTTCTTTTTAAGGAACTGTTCTTTTCAGGGAATTGTTTTTCATATTTTTAAATTCATTGGCCAGTTTTTCTTCTATTTTTCTAATTTAAATTTTAAAATCCTTTCTGAGTTCTTCCAAAAAGGCTCTTTGTGCTTCAGATCAGTTCATATTCCCTTTGGAAGTTTCAGATGGGAGTATAGTCTCAATGCTGAACTCTTGGTATTTGTGTTTTGGTCCTTGTCCCCATAGAAAGAGTCTATGGTCTTTTCTTTTCTGCTTTTCTTCTTACTCATTATAATAATCCTTTTTTTGGCTTTTAAAGTATATCTCTGCATCTGTGACACAGGGAGCTCTGTCCCACAAGTTCTTGTTCCTAAAACTTGAGGGTTGTGGCCTCTGGTTCTTTCAACTAGAAACTAAAATGCTGCAGCTTACCTGGTGCTGTGCTGGCTGGTCTTTGAAAGCAAAGGTCAGCTGAAATCTTTTTTGAGTTTCCCTAAAGTTACCCTGGAACTACCTGTGTTAAGTGTGGGGAGGGGTAGTCTGGACTCAGTTTCTCTGCTGATCTAGAGCATAGCAAGATCAGCTGTCTGTGCTAGTGTCTTCTTAATTCCACTGGGGTGCTGAGGCATGCCTGGGGTCTTGGTGTTGGCAATTGCTGACTTCACCCCCCCACACCCCAGTATTCAGGACCTTTTCCCAGTTTGTGGAGGTGGGGATGTCTGGAACATCTCTGAACCTACATTGGTTGCCTTTGGCCACAGCCAGAGAAACCCTCCTTAGCGATCTTTCTAGCCTCCTGGACTGAGAGTCTGTTTACCCCTTCTGTTGCTCCTACTATTCCAGGGTTTTTTCCAGAGAGATATTCTCTGGTCTTGTCAAGGTCAACAAAAGGAGAGAGATGGCAATTATCCATCACTCCACCATCTTGGCTCCCAGAACCGGAAATCCCAGAATCCAGTCTTTCTATCTATTGATCCATTTATCTATCGTGAATTGTTGGCCCCATCTCCCTCTTGAAATGACTTCATACAACTTATCTGTGTCCTAGTTATATCCCCCCATTAGAATTTAATTCATTGAGGGAATGAACTATTTCATTTTTGTCTTAATATTCCAGTTTTTAAATAATATTTTATTTTTCTCTAATTATATGTTTAAAAAAACTTGCCTTTTTTTAATGTTAATGTTTAATGACTTCTAAATTCTCTCCCTCCCTCTCTCCCTTACATGGTGTATCAGTAAGCACCCCAACATACACAGGAGGGGTCTGCTATCGCAGGTTCTTTGATCTACTTTTCTTAAAGGAAAGGCTACTTTTGAGGGGTTAACAATCTCCTTTAATCAAGTATCATATATTATATATGTATATACATGTAAATATATGCATATACATTACATGTGTATATATATATATATATATATGAAAGAAAAGTAAAACTAGCATGTTCCAATCTGTGTTCATACAATATCAATTTTTTTCTCAACCACAAGTAAGAGGAAAGCAGAAAACTGGGATGGGGGAATATGCAACAATTATCTCTAAAAAAGGTTTCATTTTCCAAGTATATAGAGAACTGATTCATATTTATAAAAATATAAGTCATTTCCCAATTGATAAATGGTCAAATTATATAAACAGGCAGTTTTTAAACAAAGAAATCAAAGCTATTTATATTCAAGTGAAAAAAATGCTCTAAATCAGTATTTATTAGAAAAATGCAAATTAAAACAAATATAAGGTACCACCTCACACTTATCAGATTGGCAAATATGACAAAAAATGGAAAATGACAAATGTTGGAGGTGATGTGGGAAAGTTAGACTATCTCTGGTTCTTATGATAGTGCTTTTCCCATAGTAAGCACCAAATAATTTTTTTTGAAATATACATATATTTATGTGTATATACAGTAGATAGACAAATAGAAGATAGATACATACATGCATGGATAGATACCTAGCTAGATGTATAGACAGAAAGATAGATAGATGATACAGGAAGACAGAGATAGATCTATGTTTCTGAGTTGATGGAAAACCCTGCCTTGACAATGTGGCATGAATAACACAATTAAATTCTAAGTCACCCTATATATTATGAAATTTTTCATCACTACATAAGAATTATTCCTATTAAGTGAGCTAAGAAAAATCATAGAATTACAGCATGTGAGGGTCCATAACCATTCCCATGTCCATTTTCCTAATTTCACTATATTGAATAATGAATTCTACTTCATTTTTAGTGAAAAAAACTTTTGCCATTGAATTCACATCATATTATTCATTCTCTAAAAATAACTAGTGATATCATCAGGAATAACAACAGTGGTTTATGTTGATTATGGAGGTCGAAAATGCTATGCTTTGTTAACAAAAGAACTATTATACTAAAAGTCAACAGATGCACTTAAAATAAAAGCAAAGCCAAGAAATTAGTATAATTACAGAAGTCACTGAGATAATAACTGAAGACTGTAAACAGCACAGTACAGACTTGATAAAAGAAAGCTAGAGAAGTAAAATAAAAAGTATTTTTTGGTGGCTATATCAGAGGTCCGCATAGACCTTTCATACTAATACATTCAGCTCTTGGTAAAAAAAGAACTTTACAGAGTCAGAGGTGGACAGGATATCAATTGTCATGTAGTCTAACCTTCAATCAAATTATGAAATATAGTTAGTTTATATTTAAAAATCTCTAGTCAATGACTACCTCACAGGGAATTGTAGATTCTCAGACTAGAAGAACAGAGATCAACAACATAATTCATATCTGAAATGAAAGTACCCCTGCAACAGGCTCAATAAGTGATCATCCAATTTTTTTTGAAAATCTCTCATGAGGTGAAACTCACTGTTTCTCTCTTCAGGTAATGCACTTTTGGGTAGCCATAGTATACAGTTTTTATCGACATCAAGCCTACATTTGCCTCTGAGAAATTTTTACTCATTGCTCCAAATTTTGGCCTCTTTAGATGAGTAGAACGAATCTATCCCCTCTTCCACAGGATAGCCCCTCAAAACAATTTCCAATACAGCTCTCATTTCTGTGCTATGGCTCCTCTTAGTGAACCTCTTCATTTTCAATTTCTTAAATTGATTTTCATGCGGTATTATCTCAAGTGTTTCACCATTCTGGTTACCCTTCCTCTGGATGATTTCTAGTTTATTGACATTCATTCTAAATTGTGATGATGCCCCAAATTTGACACAATACTCCAGAAACGATATGATCAAAGCACAGTCTAGTGAGACACTCTGGTCCTGAAGACTATTTCATTCTTAATGGAGCCTAATATTTCTTTAGCTTCTTTGGTTGCTATATCATACTGTTGACTCTTACTGACTTTGAAGTCCACTAAAACCTCAACATCTTTTTAAAATTATTATGTTACTGTGATTTCTACATCTTTAATATTCTGTGAAGCTGATTTTTTTAAGTCAAGAGTAAGATATTACATCTAGGCTTATTTAATTTTATTTCATTATACTTGGCTCTAATCTGCCAAGATCTATTTACATACTGATTCTCTCATCCAGTGTATTAGCTTTAGCTCCACCTCCAAGCTTTGTGTCATTTGTAAATTTGATTTGAACAGAATTCATTCCATTTTTTAAATAGCTTCTATTTAAAAGAAGCATTTTCTTTTACTGATTTAAAGCATACCTTCCTATAACTTCTTGCCATAGAGCATATTTATGTCTTTTTGGGCCAAGAAGAATATAATCCTTCTTCCATACAATAGGTTTTCAAATATTCTCTAATGATTACCACTACCCTCCCACTCTCAACGTTTTCTTCCGCAGTGTAAATATGCCTGATACTTTCAACAGCTAGATTTTATAGAACAATTTTAGTTTCTCTTACCATCTAAGTTTTCCCCTTTGGACAAGTGTTTAAAAAATGTACTTCCTACAATGTGGCATGCAGAACTAGACATGGTATTCCAGTTGTAGTCACAACAGAAGTACATCAGGGCCCCTACTCCAAATCTCAGCACCTGGACAAAGCCCCACAGACTATACTATGAGTCATCACGTAGGAAGGATGGGCCTACTTGGATGTATTAACATACACTGCTAGTATAATTTATAGAATGAGGTATCTGCCTGACCTCTAATGGCTCTGTATATGTGTGTGTACATATGTGTGTGTCTCTGCACACACACACTGCCCAAGTCAATTTTTCCTTGGATGACACTGCTTTCTATAAACTGGCCAAAGCCATATCTAGCAATTATTTTACAATTACAAAAAAAATGGTGGCCTCAAGGCAACACAGAAGACATCCCAACCTCAGCTGTCACTGTGTCCAATCCATACCAGAAGATCATCATGACAGTGGGCTAGACACATGGGAGAGGTTGTACTGTGAAGCCATGTAAAACTGGGGAGAATAAGGATGTGAGATTCAAGGAAAATGTGGTAGCAGAGCAAAAGAAACCTCAAACCTACTGTGTGCCAGGAATTATGCAAAGTTCTTTATAAAAATTACCTCAATTGATTCATACCACAACCCTAAAAAGTAGGTGTTGTTATACTCTTTTTAAAGTTGATGAACCTGAGACAAATGGAAGTTAAATGATTTGCACACAGGGAAATCTCAGTCAGTGTTGAACTCAGCCAGATTTGAACTCATCTTCCTAACTCCAGGTTCAGCATTCTTTGTACCATGCCACCTAGTTAGTTATTTTCCATGCCAAAGGAGAGGAGCCATGACAAGGCTCCTCTCCTGACTCCAATACTGACTTTGAATCTATTTTCTGTGTCCTTTAGAGATCTCAGTAAAATGACAAATATTTTTGTTCCCCTATATCTATTGCCTAAGGCTAACTCTTCACTCTAAAGATTGGAAAGAAATTTTCCTCAAAGGGACATGATTGGGAGAAGGGGAGATTGTGTCTTTTCCCTCTCTTAGATAGCCCTATATAATTCCAAGTTTTCAACTGACTCACACACAGTTCCTCTCTTCCCCACACCCTTTTTCTGGATAGTCTACATAGTGGAATGACAGGGCAAGTACATCTAATCCGAGTGCTGTTACAAATCATTGTTTCCCAGGATCATAAATCTAGAGATGGAGAGAACTCCAGCCTATTTAACAGAGAAGAAAACTGAAGGACAAAAAGGTTAAGCAACTTGCCCAAGGTCATACAAGCAGTAAAAGTCAGTCATGATTCAAACCGAAGTCCCCTGACACAAGAGATAATGCTCTTTCTGTTTTAGTTTTCATAGAAACATCTGAGGAAGGAACATCTGCATGGCTTTTCCTGCAGAGTCAAGAAGGGTCTGGGTAGCCTCTATAAATGATCAAGGTTTTCTTCTCAGACACTGTGTTTGGGTCCATCTAACCTCAATTCCACTGTCTTTGCCTGCTTTGCTTCTCAATCCTGTTCCTTGTGGGGCTGAGCTCAGTTTGATGAAGTGCCTACAGAGTCCTCAGTTATTAACCACTAGGAAGCAATAAGTTGGTAACATTCTCTGAGTATTTTTGCAAGTAGCTCCCTCTCCCCTCCCGCACCAAACCTACCTGTGCACATATGCCTTGGCAGACACACTTCGTCAAAATTCTACATTCATGAGTCATTCAATACTAGAGAATCAAATGTTAATATGCTGTCACATTTGCTGATTGTTTCATTAACGTAAAATCAATTTTAGTACATGATTAAAATTATCTTCAATCTATAGTCACAATGATTAATTAGTTGCCAGCTCAGAGTGTTCCATGCAGGTAGAAATGAGGCTGTCAAGTTGGAGATGTACAATCTTTCTAGAACACATATCTGGGGCATGAGAGAGAATGACAACACATATGAAGTCTGTTGATCATTTCTGGTGCATCAGGTGGGAATTAATGATACTGTCAGAATAAATAAAGATAGGATATTTAAAACAATGAAATCCAGGGCAGGATACTTAAGAACTTGGGAGGAGGGGTAATAACTCATATTGTTTTCTCTTCTTCCAATTAAAAGTTAAAGTACTGGAAGAGAATGGAGGAAATGGAAAATGAATAACAGACTATGTCTGTGGTTGACCATGGAACAGCCATATCTTATAGCCCCCAAAAGAAAATTCATACTAGATACTACTTGCTCTCTGTTTTTGTTTGTTTCTTCTTTCTCTTGGTTTCTCCCTTTGTTTTTAATTCTTCTTTACAATATGACTAATATGAAAATAAGTTTAATATGATATGGGCTCTACATTTACTTTCATATTAAACATATTTTCACATTAGTCATAATTAGTATATGTAAGAGCTAGAAATTTAATTTGCATCTTCATGACTCCAAGACTTCCTCCATATCTTTCATGTCAATGCTACCTTTCATCTGTATTGCAAGTACACAGTAATATCAAATGGTAGTTATAGGTTGCTGAAGGATTGGGAAAGGCTTCAAGTAAGAGTCGGTGCTTTGAAAGAAACTAACAATTCCAGAAGAGGGTGGTAAAGAGGGTCAATATAACATAAAAAGAGAGTAGCCTGTGAAAGGGCAAAGACATAGAACATACAATGTGTGTGTGTGTGTGTGTGTGTGTGTGTGTGTGTGTGAGAGAGAGAGAGAGAAAGAGAGACAGAGACAGAGACAGAGACAGAGAGCAGAAAGACCTGTCTGGCTGATCATAGGGGGCCTGAGGAGAAGTAATATGGGATAACAATGGTAAAATTGTCTAGAAACAGATTATGAAGAACTTTAATGCCCAAATCAGAAATTTGCATTGGATTCTGAAGGCATCTGCTGCTTAATGAGCAAGGGAATGCTATGATGAAATATGTGCTTTAAAAAAAATGGGTTTTGGGGGTGGAGCCAAGATGGCGGAGTAGAAAGACTCACATTTGCTAGCTCCAAATCCACAGCCCATAGATTTCCTGTAAAAAGAACTCCTGACAAATTCTGGAATAGTGGAAGCCGCGCAGCAACGCAGTGAAGGAGATTTCTGCTGCAGAGAGCCCTGAAAAACCGACCGCAAAGGTACCCCCGACGGGAGCGGAGCCCTGCCCTGTGGAGCGCTCCCCTCCCCCTGCTCTGGCCACACTGCACTGAGAGGAGCGAGCAGAGCCCAGCAGGCGTAAGGGACCTGAATCTCTGGGTGGCCGTGAAGGTCCCTCCCCCCACAGATGTACAGGTCAGTGAGAGAGATGGGCTGAGAGGGGAGCAGGGTATCTCCGGGACTCGGACCCCCTGGGAGGAGGTGGCCACTGTGGCAGAGGCAGCTACAGGCAGAGCAGGCTGGAGCTCCACCCCAGCTCCATTACAAAAGA
>JAQQSK010009066.1:0-13237 GCA_028658325.1 Potorous gilbertii | reverse complement strand
CAGTCTCTAAAATCCATCTTTAGGAGCGGAAATTGTGTCACATAACCCTGTCCTGCATTGGGCTATGGAAATCTGAGACTCACTTATATCATTTTTCAAGAGACTAAAAAAAGAAAACGGTCTATGCAGAAAAGCTTTGTAAATGGAAAATGTTGCATATAGAAAGTTAGCAGAAAGCCAGGACATTTCAAACAAGAAAGCAGAAGGAGTAGGAACCAAACATCTAAGTGATTTTTTTACTTCGCTTTGCCAAATCCAAAATGATTGCAACTATAAACAGAACTCCTTTTCCAATCTTCTGATAATATGTTTTTTTTAATTAGACTGGGTACAGTTTGGTAGGATGTCTTTGTAACAGTTTATTCCTCAGAATGACCAGACACAACAGAGTCTACAAGCCAAGAAATCTTAGCTTTAGAAGGGGGCAGGGTTTGACTTCATGATTTCTAAAGATCTTTCTAGCTCTAAATCCAATAATTGATCAATCAACAAGTATTTGCTGAGCGCTACTATGTTCCAGATACTGTTGCGTGTCAGGTAGTCTTAGCTACAGTGAGATAGACCCTACCCTCAAGGAGTTTATGCTTGGCTGGCAAGATACAACATGATCAATGTTAAGTAAATGTAAGATATATCCAAAATGAATTAAAAGTGATGGTGTAGTAGTAATAGCTACTTAAGCTTGAAAGTCCTCCATTTCATTGAATATTCATTTTTCCTCTGAAAAATTATATTCAGTTTTGCTGGATGGGTGGTCCTTGGTTGTAATCCTAGCTCCTCTTCCCTCTCTGGAATACCATATTCCAAGCCCTCTGATCCTTTAACGTAGAAGCTGTTAAATCTTGTGTTATCCTGACTGTGGCTCTATGATGCTTGAATTGTTTCTTTCTGGCTACTTGCAATATTTTCTCCTAGACCTAGAATAGGGGTGGGGAACCTGTGACCTCAAGGCCACGTGTGGTCTTCTAGGTCTTTGGGTGGGATCTTTTGACTGAGTCCAAGTTTTACAGAAAAAATCCTTTATTAGGAGGATTTGTTCTGTGAATTTGCTCTGTGTTCTGGAATCAAGCTATAATATTCCTGGGAGCTTTCATTTTGGAATTTATCTCAGGAGGCAACTGGTGGTTTCTTTGTATTTCTATTTTACCCTATGATTCTAGGGTGTCAGAGTAGCTTTCCTTGATAATTTCTTGAAAAATGAGGTCTAGGCTCTTTTTTTATCATGACCTTCATAACTGAAACAAATTGTATCTCTTTGACCTATTTTCCAGGTCAGTTGTTTTTCGAATGATATATTTCACATTTTTCTTCTATTTTTTTCATTCTTTTAAAATTTTGTTTCATGGTTTCTTGATGTCTCATAGAGTCATTAGCTTCCACTTTTCCAATTCTACATTTTTTAAGGAATGATTTTCTTCAGTTTGTTTTTATGCCTCCTTTTCTACTTGGCCAGTTCTATTTTTTAACCAGTTCTTTTCTTCAGAGAATTTTTGTACATTTTGGTCAATTTGATCAATGTGGTCAATTCTACTTTTTAAGCAGTTCTTTTCATCAATGGATTTTTGTTCCTCTTTACTATTTTGCTTATTCTGGTTTTTGAAGTGCTATTTTCTTCAGTATTTTTTGTGATTGATTTACCAACTATGGACTTTTTTCATGATTTTCTGTTATCATTCACATTTATTTTCTCAATTTTTCCTCTACCTCTTTTATTTGAGTTTTAAAATCCTTTTTGATTTCTTACAGGAATTTCTTTTTGGCCTGAGACAAATATGGAATTTTCTTTGAGGTTTTGCATGTAGCTGTTTTGACTTTGTCTTCTCCTTCTGAATTTGTGTATTGATCTTTCCTGTCATCATAGTAACTTTCTGTAGTCAACTTCTTTCTTTGTTGGTCATTTTCTCCGCCTGTTTCTTGACCTTTAACTTTAAAGTTGGACTCTATTCCTGGTGTGGAACGGGCATTATCCCAAGCTTCATATTTTTTGTTCAACTGTTTTCAGAGCTAGTTCTAAAGGTCTATAAGTTTTCAGTCATTCCAAGGTGGTATGATCTAAGGAGAGGTGCAGTCATTGCTCCCCTGGACTATGTTTTGGTCTGTAAGAAACAACAAGGACTCTTTTTTTGCCCTAAACTGTGACCAGGGTCCCTGCTTTTGTTAGTGCTCTACCTTGCCCCAGGACTGTGACTCAGAAACAATGCAACAGAGTCCTGTACCCAGAGCCAACAAAAGGGTCCCTTTTGACCCTTCTCCTTCTTTCATTTTTCTGATCTTCTGACCATTTGTGGACTAAGAGCTCTGGAAGCCCCCACTACCTATTCAGTTGCCCCTAAGACCAGCTACTGACTTGACCAGTCCAGTCTGTGCTGGATTGCACTCTGCTCTCACTCCATTGAGACAGTCTTTCTTGCTAACCTTTTAAGTTGTCTTGGGTTTCATTCTGAGGCATTATTTTAAAGATGTTTGAAGGGGAACTTGGGAGAGCTCAGGAAAAGTCCCTGCATTTACTCTACCTTTACCTACTAGTGAGTCAGGGAATCAGGAAAGGTTTCTTGAAAAAGTTAGCATTTAAATTGATCCTATCAGTGTAAATATAAATAATTAACATTGATGAAAATCACCTAGGCAGCCTAGATAGAACAGTAGCTTAGGAATTGGGAAGACCTGGGTTCCAGTTCTACCTAATACTATCTGTATGAGTTTAAGCAAGTCACTTAATTTCCTGGGATTTATCTGCTAAGCCATAGAATGGCTGAGAATTGAGTTGGTGGGGAAAGTTCTCAAACCTAGAGTTCCCCAGGCTGAAGAAAAATCACACATTTTTCTAGCAAAGAAAAGTTTTGTGTTTATATAAACTATCAACAAAAAGAATAGCCTGAGTTAAGGCTCTTAGTGGAAAAAGCCCCAGCTTTGGAGGCAGAAGTCCTGAGTTCAAATCCTACCTCTGGCATTTACTACTTGTGCGAGGTTGAGTCATTTAAACTCCCTCAGGACTCACTTTCCTCCTCTGTAAAATGAGAGGACTAGATCAGATGATTTCTGGGATCCCTTGTGGATATAGATCTAAATTCCTTCTGAAGATACAGATTAAACTCATTTTAAATATGTATTTATTAAGGACCTACTTTGTGTCAGTCACCTTGTTGGAACTTGGGCTAGCAAGACAAAAGGGAAATACTACATCAAGAAACAGTTATCCTACTGGGGAGAAACAAATATAAGGATAACAAATATAAAATATTTATAAAATAAATTCAATTGAGTGGGGGGAAGAAAGCACTGGTAATTTGGAGAATAAGGGAACATCTTTAAAGAAGTTAATGATACCAAGAATCAGAGGTGAGAGGGAGAACATTAGTCATGGGATACAGTGTGTGCAAAGACATGGAGGCAGAAGACAGCACATGATTGTGGATGGAGACCTCCAAGCACAAACTCTATGGTTGGAATTTTGAGTGTGAGAGAGGGATTGAGACCATTCTAGAAACAAAGGACAAAATTTATACAAGGATTTTAAAGAGAAACTACTTTGAAGGGTTTAAGAACTCTGATCAGTGCAATGACCAATCACGATTCCAGAGGACAGGGGGATGATATATTGTACCCATCTCCTGGCATAGAGGTGAATTCAAGGTGCAGAATGAGACAAATATATTGCCAAACACAGCCAACATGGGGATTTGTTTTGCTTGAATGTATTTTAGTTTGTCATAAAGAGTTTGTTTCTCCTGCTGAAGGATAAGCAATATGAAGAGGGTACTAAGGAAAGAAACAAAGGAAGGAAGGAAGGAAAAGGGAAGGAAGGAATGATATGGTAGTTGAAGCATTGAAAAATGCACAAAAGAAATCAGAAGGCCAGAAAATATCACAAGCAGGACAGCTTTAAAAGCTGTATTGACTTTATTATATATTTATACAGATTGCAAATTGTATTTAATAGATTTAGTTTTATGTACAATTCTTTTTCCTGTGCTGTTATATATTACCTTACTTGTACTCAAGCTTGAAGTAGCAGGTAGAAATGCTCATTTTAATTAGTGCTAGGTTCAGAATAAAAATAAATAAATTTATTTTTCTTAAAGGAGAGAGAGAGAGAAAGAGAGAGAGAGAGAGAGCAGGGGAAGAGGAAGGGGTGGTTGAATCAACTTGTAAAGGACTTTACATTTCAACTAGAGAAGATATTTCATGCTAAGGGCTGTAGCTTCCATTGAAGTTTCCTGAGCAGAGTCAAGATGAAATCTCCATTTCCCCACAGCAAGAGGTCGCCTTACCTCTTGAGCTTCCCCCATTTGCCAACCTCTTCGTTCCACTCCCGTGCATCAGAGCTGGCCAGGATATAACCTCTCACACAAAACAAAAAGTTGCTGCATTTTGTCAGTACAGTATTTACACAGCCTTGTAACTTCCCTGATTTTCTGCATTTCTGTCCTCCCTCACTTTTCCCATCAGCCCCTTTGAAATCAGACAAGGCACCAATTACAGCTCAGGATCACCTAGCCATATGGGGTACTTTACCCAAATCTTTCATCTCCAAGTTTCCATGCACTCCTACACATATATTGATAAAATGAGCTGCTACTACGGGTCAAGGAGCTCAGCAGTAAATTTCTCTGTAACTGGAAATGTTTCAGTTGCACACAGAATTCTAGGATGATTGGGTGAGGATGTGAAATATAGACTTACGCTAAGAACCGTAATGTCCCGCACCTCACCAGAACTGTGAAGAGATACACAAGGGGACGAGGAAGGAGGCAGGGCCAGGGATAGGCCAGTGACCTGATATCTCTGAAGTTCTCTGAATCCAGGCTGGAAAATGGCAGGTGAGCATCAGAGGGAAAAGATGAGGCAACAAAACCAGGAGCTAAGTGTATTGGGGTCCATTCATTCCTGTAACACTAAAATTACCTGGGGGATCAGAGTTACTAGGACACTCCTAATAAATGCTCTTTTCTATGCAGGGAAGCAGATAGGTGGGAGGCCACTGGTACAAGGAAATGAATGCTAGCTCTGGAGTGAGAGGGTCTGGGTTCAAATTCCATTTTTGATTCTTCCTGTGTAACCTTGAGCAGGTCACAACTCCTATGGATCTGAATTTCCTGATCCACAAAATAAGGGAGTTGGAACAGATGGCCTCTGAAATTCCTTCAAAGGGAAAGATGGAATGATATTCCCAGGATCACCCAGCTAGTGTGTGCATAATAAAATGCACAAAGCTATCTTTCTTGTCTCATTATCACCAAAGAGAAGTGGTTCTTCAGGGGGTCCTAGGATGTACATCTAACGAGACCAACAAACCCTTGCACTAGCTCTTGAATCGTTCAATAATGTAAATTCATTTCAACACATGAATCGGGAAAATATATGTGTATATAATGGGATGATTTTTTTCTTCTTGCTTTCATTTTATCATTTAAAATTTTTTTAAGTCAAAAGGATTTTTAAATGAAGTTGTTGCTTACATTAATTCATACCCTTATTGAGCAAATTTTAAAATAAAAATAATTCTTTAGTGCATATCTACCTAGACCAGTAAAATAAATTCAGCAGGACAAATTCTAAATCATGTCTTACAAGCACTAAAATCTATCTCTTTTTACTGCAAAAGAGAAAAAGGAAACCTTTAACTAAGAGCTGGGAACGGAATACATATCCTAGTTCTGACCCAAAGCTGATTAGCTTTAGAGCCTTGAGCCCACTGCTTTAAACTTTCTGAGCATTAGTTTTCTCATGGGTGAGATGTCTGAGTTGGACTAGAACAGGGGTGGGGAACCTGCAGCCCCAAGGCCACATGTGGTCCTCTAAGTCTTCAAGGGCGTGACCCTTTGACTGAATCCCAATATCACAGAACAAATCCCCTCAATAAAACGATTCGTTCTATAAACTTGGACTCAGTCAAAAGGCTGTACCCAAGGATCTAGAAGGCCACATGTGACCTCGAATGGGCAGATTACCCATCCTTGGACTAGAGGATATCCTGACTGAAAATTCCAATGAGATGTGGAAAGGACTCAATGGATATGGTGAGGAACCCCTGCATTCCAATTTAATAAGGTATAAGCGTAAGTGTTGTGAGCTGTGGACAAAATATAGGTAACTACAGTACAAAAGATAGAGACTAGTCCTATAATTTGACTGGTATAGGGAACTCCCTTTACCAACACAGGTTGGCACATGCTCAACAATTTATAGTCTTAGAGAGCTGTCTAGAGGATTAAGAGGTGAAGGGACTTGCCCAGGGTCACTCAGCTCATATATGTCAGAGGTGGGACCTAAGCCAGGTCTTCTTGAATTTGTAGCCAGCTTTCTCTCTACTGCCTCCACATGATAATGTAACGTATATATAAGTATATGGGGGTAGCTAGGTGGTACAGTGGATAGAACACCAGCTCTAGAGTCAGGAGGATCTGAGTTCAAATCTGGCCTCAGAGTCTTGACACTTACTAGCTATGTGACCCTGGACAAGTCACTTAACTCTGATTGCCTCACCAAAAGAACAGCGTGTGTGCGTGTGTTTGTGTGTGTGTGTGTGTGTGTGAGAGAGAGAGAGAGAGAGAGGCTCAAAGAGGTAGCATGAGAGATTTAAGCAGGGCAGGATCACCTCTAGCTGAAGGCTTAGGGAATGTTCCATGGGGAGGTGGCCTCAAAGGAATAGGAGAACGGCAATATATTATAGACTACTGGGCACAGTAGGAAAGGCTCTGGCTCTGGAGTAAGAAGAACTGGTTCAGATCCTGCCTCTGACACAGACCACAAGCCACTCTTTTGGCCTCAGTTTCCACATGTCTAAAACGAAAAGTTTGGATTAACAGCTGGCTCTTTCCAGCTCTGAATATATGTATGATGCTATGTATGAAGAGATTAGAGAGAGACCACTTCCACCATGAGGGTATAATACATGTAAATTCAGAAAAAGGGCAGAGACAATGAAAGAAGGGTGACTATTAGCCCAGTTTAGATGGAAAGTCATTGTGTTGTTCAGTCATTTCATTCTTGTCCAACTCTGTGCCCACTTAGGGCTTTTTTGGCAAAGATATTGGAGTAGTTGGACATCTCCTTCTCCAGCTCGTTTTACAGCTGAGGAAACTGAAGTAAACAGGGTTAATTAACTCAGGTCACACAGCTAGTAAGCATCTGAGGCTGGATTTGAACTCAGAAAGATTTGCATCTTCCTGCCACCAGGCTCGGCATCTATTGTGCCACAAGAAAAGGAATAACATGTATAATGATGAAAAGGTAGATTGGAGGTAGCTTATAGAGGGCTTTAATTGCAAGACAAAGAAGTTTGAATTTTATTGGTAAGCAGTCAGAAGTCACTGAAGGATTTTGAACTAGGGTTCTGAAGTCACTGAGGGATATTGAGCAAGATCCAGATTATAATTAGTGAATTGTGTTTAGTGAATGGAGTGAATAAGAAATTATAAAGTGAAAGATGAATTGAAGAGGAGAGAGATTAAAAGCAAAGACCACTAGTTAAGAGGGTACTATAACAGTTCAGGTTCTAGGTACTGAGTGCTTGAAGCACAGGGCAGTAGTAGCAACAGAAAGGAGCCAGCATATTGAGGAGACAAGTGAGGAGATGGGGTGGGGAGGGGAGAAAGAGGGAAGAGTTCAACAATGAATAATAAAGCCAATGAACCTTTGTTAAGCATCTACTATGTGTCAGGCATTGGTAGATGACAACAAGGCTTGCCAAAAGTGTGATGTCATCAGCAGAAGGAAAGTTAAGAAGGACAAATGTGGGGACACATGGGACTGAGCCAAAAAAAATGGGGCACAGAAAGTAACAAAGAAATAGGATTTAAATTTACAACTCTTGGGCATCTAGTTTAGATTAATGGGGGAGCACAGACCAGGGTGGTAGAGGGTGGGCAGGCACAGATGGGCTCCATATTGGTGCATGGGTGAGATCTCAGATCCGCTGGAGTTATTGGAGCCATGGAAACAAACAAATGTATGGCAGGAGGGGCAAGAAGAAGAGGAGGAGAAATTACTTGCATACTGCTACTCCTGGGAATAAATAGCTAGCCACCATTACCAAGGAAGATACCAGTTGCTCAGTGAGGGAACCAAGGGACTAGGGCCTGGGGTTGCAGATTTGAATACTCTCTGTTGCTCATTCCTCTGACCCAATTTTTCTCCATTTGTGAAAATAAAAGAACATAACAACATTAACTTACCTTAGAGGATGGCGGTGAGAAATGAGTAATAAAATTGATTGCAAAACTCTTTGCACATATAAAGTGCTGGATAATAAACACTAATGCTTTAATCCCACGTTGCTTGCTTCTCAGGCTTGAAGATTAAGGAAAAGTTGAACCAGAGAAATAAGAGGAGCAGACCTTGTATTCTGTCCTTTCCTAGTTTAAAAAAAAAGAAAAAGACAAGCCTGAAATACCAAGACGACCATTTCAAAATTGCTCCTTATGTAACAGGAGCCTGTGAACTGCACCAGGATTTAATTGAAGGAAAAGTAACTGTAGGGGAATTGCTTGGAGAACTGCCAGAAGGGTTTTAACAGCTGGAAGTTGAAAAGTGATTAATTTTGACAGCAATAAAAGCCTCATGTTCATACATAATTACACTTAGATTTGTGAGCTGCTGGAATTTTTTTTCCCTATGTACTATTAACCTTTTGCTTTCCAAAGAGGAATTCAGATGCTTTTAATGAAGACAATTTTACAATTAAATAAATATTTGTTCCCAATGGCTCTGACTCATCCCAATAAAAAGAAGAACAAGGAGAAAATGGAGGGGAGGGGAGTTGGGGGAGTGTGGGTGCAAATACTGTACTTGGAATTCATTATGCACAGCTTAATGGGGATAAATCAAATTCTCTTCTCCTTAGAGAGAATTGGGAAAACAAGGGAAGACTCAGAGAGGGACAACATTTAGCACCACTCAGAAGAAAGTGATATATTGGCGCTTTGAAGTTACTTTTTTAATCACAATTTACTCACGCAGGAAATAGTCAAATAATATAAATGGCATTTTTAATCAAGTTATAGTCACTAATCCTAGAAGAGTTAAGAAAATGAGGAAATGCTTTCCTAACAGTAGCCCTGTTAGGGAGGCACTGAAAGTTTCATTATCCCCATTTTACAGATGAAGGACTTAAGTCTCTGAGAGCCTTCTGAAGCTGGGTAAGCATCTAAGGTAGCGTTCAGACTCAGATATCCTAACTTCAAGGTCAATAACTCAAGCACCTACATGCTGCTACCTTCCAAAAGATCTGGGTTCTGATACGAGCCAGTGGTCCCACTTTGACTAAGTCATTTAGCTTCTCTGTGCCTCAGTTTCCTCATCTGTAAAATGAGAGACCAGAGGATTCCTGAGGTCCCTTTTAGCTGTCTGAGTCTATGCCTAAGATCATGCCCACTGGTTTGGTTCCAGTTCGTTGCATCTCTAATTGACAAAGTTTTACTAGATTTAACTTCTTGCCTGACTCATCAGGTCATGGAGTTCTGTTACCAAAGAAGAGGAGACCAGAGCAGGTTTGATCCGGAAGGGCTGTTTCTTTCTTTAGTCATCATAAAGGTAGAAAGGAATGGAATGAATCCAATCAAGTTTTTAGCCTTAAGAATTTTTTTTTAATTACTGGTAAAATTACAAAGTTGAATCACATGGTCAGATAGTTAAGATAATTTAAAGTCGTAGAGCTAGGGTTCCAAAGCAGGTGCTGGGACTCAATAAACACTTGCTGATTCCTCAGATGGACAACATAGAGTGGAATAGAGAGTCCAGAAGAGCTGGTTTGTGGATGAAATACTCTCCCTAGAAAGGTGGGGAATTACAGGTGCAGAATATGGGATACACTGTCTAACAATCACTTTTCCAACCAGTTTTGCATTCATACTTTTCTTTGTTTTTAGAGAGTTGTTGTGGGGAAGTATTATTCTAGGAAAGGACTATAATGTAAAAATATCACCAATATAAATATACATTTTTTTAAAAAGATACAATTTGTAAATTCCTCCATTTGCTTAACCACAATGGAATTTGATCCTGTTTCCAGTAAGACAGGAAGAAGGTAGCCAGAAAGAATGTGTATGTGTATGTATTAAGCATATATCATATATATATATATATATATATAGATATATATAAGATATGGGCACCTAGGTGGCACAGTGGATAGAACACTGGTCTTAGGATCAGGAATTCATTTTCATGCATTCGTCTTGCTTCAGATAATTACCAGCTGTGTGTGACCCTGGGCAAGTCACCTAACCCTGTTTGCCTCACTTTCCTCATCTGTAAAATGAGTTGGAGAAGGAAATGCAAACCACTCTAGTGCCTTTGCCAAGAAAATCCCAAAAGGAGTCACAGTCAAACATGACTGAACAACACAGTATCATATATAAGATATGTATTTAACTACTTATTAATCACTCCCATTGCCCTTGGGCCTTTAAGTACACCAACAGAATTAGAACTCAACACAACAATTACTTTGGTATGGATAGCATTGATTCCCAGTGATAAGACCAGTCCAAGGACACTTCATCTGCAAACCCCAATTAAAAGGGTCATTAATGCATTATTTTTTCTAAGTCACCAAATCTTGCCAACAGAATAAAGGAGGAACTTTGATTTACAAGGATCTACTATTATAAAGGCTGAACTTCCCATGCTCCCCCAAGCAATGGGACAACAAAAGTCTACCCAGCAAATTCCTAATACTATATTCCCAAGTTCCAGCTCTTCCACTGTCTCCTGGAGCATCTAGCAGACTGCCTCCTGGGCACTGAGTCAGGACTGAGCAAATACTGGCTGGTCATAGGATGGACTGAATACTGCAGAAGAATTCTAGCAGATTGATGGGTCTTATTTTTGTTGGCTTGGTCATTGGAAAGAAAAGAACAACATTTTTCCCCCAAAGGATGTAAACAGACTGAGCCAAGAAGCAAATACAAAGGATTGAGGCAGTTAGTCAGAAGACTAACAAAAGATTTGAAGCCAGCAGACCTTGCCAAAGGTTCTAGGTGGTGCAGTGGGTATGTTGCCAGAATTAGAGTCTGTCTTTTTTACTTACTAGCTGTCATAAGGGTGAGAGTCACTTGACCTCAGTCTCATTTTCCTCATCTAAGAAATGCAGGTGATAATAGGACCCACCTCACAGTGTTACTATAAGGAAAATGAGACATCAAATGTGAAGCACTTTGCAAATCGGAACATACAACATAAATGCCAACTGTTGATGACTGTGACTATTATTCCAGATCCATTATTTACTAGCAATGTGAGTTTAGGCAAGTCACTCAGTTTCCCCAGCCTTTAGTTCCTTTATCATTAAAATTAAGGGAGGGGGTCACGGTAACCTTTGTATAGGGAAATGTTCATTTTTGTTGATAACTGGCAAGTTCATCAGTTTAAAAAATTATTCTAAAAATAAAATAAGGAGAGGGGTTGAACAAGCCTATCGTTTGGGTCATTTCCAGGTCTTGGCCCTAACGTTCTAAAATGGGATATCAGGAGAAAAGAACTGGTTACTCAAAGAAAGAGAGACCTGATGTTATTTGTTAGTTTGTTGAGTAGAAAGAGGTTCTGTACCACTAGAACAAAGAAGCTTGTGACACGTGGAACTATTCTCCTCTCTTTTGTATTAGTGAGTAGGAAATCATAAATATTTTTCCAAGACCATAGCAGACACTGACAGTTTTGTAATATTTGGCCCCAACAAACATAAGGAAAACTCCGAGAATGGTTCAAGTCCTTTCACCAAATTGTTTTATGCCAAAATGATAATACTGGCCTGATACAAAAAATAGGGACTCTCCCCACAAGGTGAGCCAAGCACAAGGTTCCAGGCCTGGAAAATTTGAAACTTGTGACATTAGATAGAGGCAAATACAGGGCACAATACAGAGAGGGCTAGAATTAGAGTCAGGAAGGGCTGAAAGCACATTCTGGCTCTTATTAGCTTTTTACTTATTAGTAATTATTAACTCCTCATTAGCTTTATGATACTGGACAAGTCTCTTAATCTCCCAGCTTCAGTTTTCTCATTGGTCAAATAAGACCACTTATCTTACAGGGATGTTTAAGCAAGGTAATACTTTAGGGTTAAAATAGAATGTTGAAATTGGGGCAGCTGGGTGGTGCAGTGGATAGAACACCAGTACAGGAGGACCTGAGTTTAAATCTCACCTCAGACACTTGACCCTCACTAGTTATGTGACCTTGGGCAAGTCACTTAACCCCAATGGCCTCATTCTGGGTCATCTCCAGTCATTCTGATGAATGGATTCAGATGACTCTGGAGGAGAAGTGAAGCTGGTGACCTGCATAGACCTCCCTCACTCAAAACAAAGTCAAGTACAAGTCATGTCATTATTTCTCTGATGGCGTGGTCTTCTTCGTCAATGAAGGACGAACACGCACAGAATGTTGAAATCAGAAATTATCTAATATCATTCAATATAAGGAAGGTCAAATAACTTCCTGAAGATCTTGGGTAATGCTGATTTTTAAGAACTATAAAATAACAACAATAACTATTTTTATGAAATATCCCTGGAATTGACAAGTGGTGATATGCATGAACCATTATTAATCACTCATTGAAAATAGATGGTTTTTGGGGTTGTTTTTTAATATAGACCCAAGGGCAGGGGAGACCTGGTCAAGAAAAAGACTTATTTGGGGTCTTTTTTGTATCTTCCCTTGGTTATCTACTCATGTACTGAATTATATAAAGCCTTGGATTTGTTTCTTCTGAGTTACCTTGTTTGAAAACGTTATGGAAAGATCATATAACTCATTCTGCTTCCACCAAAGTCCCTTATATGTGGAAACATGCTAATTTTTCCATTGACCCACAGCAGCAATAAGTCATTCATTCACTCATTCATTAGAGTGTTGATTATAAACCTGAGATGTGCCAATGACATTCTCCACCCTCAACATCTCCACCACTCAGACCTTTCATTAATATGGACGAGTGGAGAGTTTTCTTTTACTTAAGAACTTCCTGGGAGAACACATAGAGTCTACAGGGCATTTGAAGGTAATCAGTGAGAAAGGCTTACTCTTATAATTCATCCAATGGTCCAAAGATGTTAAGAGTTTTCCTTTTACATTCAACCTAGCCTTTCTCCAGAAGTTGGAGATGTCTCTCACTCCATTCATTATAGTGGATTCACAGAATCTCATAGTTGTAAGAGATGTCAGAGGCCATCAAGATCTGATTATCATTGTCCTGTCTTTGTTATTGAAGGGAAATCCATTTTGCTATATG
>JAQQSK010009065.1:0-13238 GCA_028658325.1 Potorous gilbertii | reverse complement strand
GGGAATGGGTGGGGAGGGAGGGATGGGGAGAAGTTGGAACTCAAAGTTTTAGGAACATCTGTCGAGTATTGTTCTTGCTACTAGGAAATAAGAAATACAGGTAATGGGGAATAGAAAGTTATCTGGCCCTACAGGACAAAAGAGAAGATGGGGACAAGAGAAGGGAGGGATGATAGAAGAGAGGGCTGATTGGTGATAGGGGAAATTAGAATGCTCGGTGTATTGCAGTTGGGGGAAGGGACAAAAGGGGAGAAAATTTGGAACCCAAAATTTTGTGGAAATGAATGTAAAAAGTTAAATAAATAAGTTTATATTTTAAAAAATACTTTAATAACTCTATTTCAAAAATAAAAAAAAGAAAATAACAATGTCATTTGACTGGATATATCAAATGAGAACTAGAGTCAAGGATGACATAGATATTATGAATATAAATAACTTATGATGGACATTCCCTCAAAAGAAAACCAGAAGAAAAGTAAATGAGATTTAGAAAGCACGATAATGAGCAGTATCTTGGACATATCGAGTTTGAAATTCCTATAAGATATTGAACTTGACACATTCGATAAGTAATGTGGGAATTAAGCTCAGGAGAGAGGTTAGAGATCAGAGAAGATATCCATAGGAGAATTTGTACCAGACAATATAGAGTGAAGGAACTGTCCCTTTGAGGATGAGGCAATAACTCAACCAAGGTAGAGTATTCTGGATCTGACCGAAGGAGAAACTATTGAAGTCTCTTCTGTAGCAGGCTAGTGACAGAGGCATGATAAACACTTTCAACTTCTCTCACATTTCTACCAAGTGTTTTTCCATCAGCAACCTGAAGTAAAGTTGACCTCTTTCATCTTCTCTCTTGAACCTGGAAACCAGAAGTATCCAAAGCAACTCATTGGTTGAAGAGTCCTGAAGAAAGTCTTGAAGTTTGAAGAGTCCTAAGGGGCACCAAAGAAGACTGGAGCTCTCCCACTCTCACAAACTCATCCATGCCCCTCCTAAAGTGGCAAGGCTTTTATTTCTGTCAATAAGGATGAAGTCTCCTACTAATTGACTTTAGGAGAGGCATTACATGCATTTGGACCTGGGAAAGTGGGGAAAGGGGATTTTAGGGAGAAAGGTAAAGAGTTTCACTTTGGATATGTTGAATTTATGATATCTATTGAACTGTAGTTTGAATTATCTGAAAGACTATTGGAGATGTGAGATTGGAAAACAGCAGACTTTGGGGCAAGATAAGAAGATTTTAGAATCATCTGCATAGAGATGGCAAAACTCTTGGGAGATGATGAAATCATTAAATTAATTAGTATACAGGAAGAAGTTCAATAGTTTGAAGTGAAATGATCCTTAAACACATTAGTTTGCTTTCTAATGACCTCCTTAATTGTATACAAAACTTTCTCTTCTCATTTGCAATTTGTTTCCATGAATCAATAATTTTTGCCATTATTCCATAGGATGTAGGAGTAGATATGATTGAGTGTTCATGTTATTCCCTCCTTAAGTCAAATGTGATGAGTGAGCTTCACTTTTTCCCTGTCTCCTATCCTCTCCCCCTCCATTGAAAAAACTTTTTCTTGCTGCTTTATAAGAGATTATTTTCCCTATCCCTTTTTCAAGGTCAAAAAGTCTGGAAACTGCTACAGGTATAAGAGATTCAATCTCCCCAATGCCTGCTCTGGTCCTATCTCTGCCAGCATGGTCCATGCTAGATTGCACTCTGCTCCCAGCATGATGGGATAGACACTTCCTGTCGACCTTTCAGGCTGTCTTGGGCTGGAGATTTGCTTCACTCCATCATTTTATGGATTCTAAAGCTCCAGAATTTGTTTAGAGACATTTTTTACAGATATTTGGTGGGGGGGTCAGGAGCAGCACTCTCAAAAGTTTATGTTGTTTCTCTGCCATCTTGGCTCTGCCAATCATTTCTTATAGCACAATAGTATTCCATTACATTCATATACCACAACTTGTTCAGCCATTCCCCAGTCGATGGGCAGTCCCTTGATTTCCACTTCTTGGTCACCACAAAAAGAACTGCTATAAATGTTTTTGTATACATGGATTCTTTTTCCATTTTTATGATCTCTTTGGGACACAGTTATAGAATTGATATTGCTGGGTCAAAGTGTATGCACATATTTGTAGCCCTTTGGGCATAGCTCCAAATTGCTCTTCAGAATGGTTGGATCAGCTCACAGCTCTACCAACAATGAATTAGTATTCCAATTCTGCTAAATGTTCTCCAACATTTATCATCTTCCTGTTTTGTCATGTTAGCCAATCTGATAGGTGTGATGTGGTAGCTCAGAGTTGTCTTGATTTACATCTCTGTAACCAATAGTGGTTTAGAATATTTTTATATATGATTATAATTTAACTTATATTTAATTTCTTTAATTTCTTCCTCTGAAAACTACCTGTTCATATCCTTTGACTATTTACCAACTGAATGACTTGTATTCTTATAAATTTGACTCATAAATTTTAGAAATGAGGTCTTTATCACAAACACTGGTTACAAAAATTCTCTCTCAGTTTTCTGCTTCCCTCTTAATCTTGGTTGCATTAGCTTTGTTTGTGCAAAAACTTTTCAATTTCATGTAATCAAAATTGTTAATTTTACTCTTCACAATGTTTTCTATCTCTTGTTTAGTCAAAAATTTCTCCATTCTCCATAAATCTAACCAATGCACTATTCTTTGCACCCCTAATTTGTTTATAGCATCAGTCTTTATACCTAGATCATGTACTCATTTGGATTTTATTCTTGTGTATGGTGTCAGGCATTGGTCTATGCCTAGTTTCTGCCATACTGTCATCCAGTTTTCCCAGCAATTTTTGTCAAACAGTGAGTTCTTATCCCAGCAGCTAGGGTCCTTGGGTTTTTCAAACAGTAGATTGCTGTATTCATTGACTACTGTGTCTTGAGTACATAACCTATTCCACTGGTCTATTCTTCTGTTTCTTAGCCAGTACCAAGTGGTTTTAATAAGTGCTGCTGTATAATAAAATTTGAGATCTGGTAGAGTTAGGCCACCTTCCCTAGCATTTCTTTTCATTAATTCCCTTGATATTCTAGACCTTTTGTTCTTCCAGAGGAATTTTGTCATTATTTTTTATAGCTCTACAAAATAATTATTTGATAGTTTGATTGGTATGGCATGGAATAAGTAAATTATTTTAGGTAGAATTGCCATTTTTATAATATTAGCTCAGCCTGCTCACAAGCAAGTGACATTTTTCCAGTTACTTAGATCTGACTATATTTGTGTGAAAAGTGTTTTGTAATTGGTTTCACATAGTCCCTGGGTTTGTTTTGGCAAGTAGACTTCCAAATATATTATAGTGTCTGCTGTAATAGTAAATGGGATTTCTCTTTTTACGTTTTGGTGTTGAGTATTTTTAGTAATATATAGAAAGGCAGATGATTTATGTGGGTTCATTTTGCAACCTGCAACTTTGCCAAAGTTGTTTTTATTTCAAGTAGTTTTTAAATTAATTCTCTAGGATCTATAAGAATATCATAATATTGTCTGCAAAGAGTGATAACTTAGTTTCTTCTTTGCCTGTTCTAATTCCTTCAATTTTTTCTTCTCTTATTGCTACAGCTAATATTTCTAGTATCATACTCAATAGCATGGTGATAATATATAGCTTTGTTTCACTCTTCATCTTATTGGAAATTCATCTTGCTTATCCCCATCATATGCAATGCTTGCTGATGGTTTTAGGTAGATATTACTTATTATTTTAAGGAAGGCTCCATTTATTCCTATGCTTTCCAGTGTTTTCAATAGGAATTGGTGTATTTTGTCAAAAGTTTTCTCTGCATTTATTGAGATAATCACATGGTTTCTATTAGTTTTGTTGTTGATGTGATAAATAATACCAACAGGTTTCCTAATATTGAACCAGCCCTGCATTACTGGTTGTAATATATTATTCTTGGGATAAGTTGCTGTTATCATTTTGTTAATACCTTATTTAAAATGTTTACCTCTATATTCATTAGGGAAATTGGTCTATATTTTCTTTCTCTGCTTTATCTCTTCCTGGTTTAGGTATCAGAAACATATTGTTTCATAAAAAGAATTTGGTAGGACTGTTTCTTTGCCAGTTTTCCCAAATAGTCTATATAGCATTGGAATTAACTGTTCTTTAAAATTTTGGTGAATTTGTTTGTAAATCCATCTGGCCCTGGAGCCTTCTTCCTAGGAAGTTCATTGATGGCTTGTTAAATTTCTTTTTCTGAGATGTGGTTATTTAAGTACTCAACTTCCTCTTCTGCTCATCTGGACAATTTATGCTATTGCAAATATTCATCTATTTCACTAAAATTGTCAGATTTTTGGGCATAGAGTTAGGCAAAGTAATTGCTAACTCTCGTTTTAACTTCCTCCTAGTTGGAGATGAGTTCACCCTTTTCCCTTTTGAGATTGGTCATTTGTTTTTCTTATCTCTTTTTTAAATCAAATTGACAAAAGGTTTATAAATTTATTGCTTTTTTTCATAAAACAACTCAGTTTTATTTATTAGTTCAATAGTTTTCTTAATTTAAATTTCATTTATCTCTCTTTTGGTTTTCAGTATTCCTAATTTGGTATTTCCTTGGGAATTTTCAATGTGCTCCTTTTCTAGCTTTTTCAGTTCAATTCATTGAACTCTTCTTTCTCTATTTTTTTCCTATAGGTGTTCAGTGACATAAAATTTCCCCTAAGAACTGCTTTCCCAGTATCCCATAAGTTTTGGTAGGTTATCTTGTTATTTTTGTTCTTTTGAATAAAGTTATTGATTATTTCTATGATTTGTTGCTTAATCCACTCATTATTTAGGATTAGATTATTCAGTTTCCAATTAATTTTTGGTCTATCTTTCCATGGCCCTTCATTACATATAATTTTTATTGTCTTGTGATCTGAAATGGATGCATTGACTATCTCTCCCTTTCTGCACTGGATTGTGAGGTATTTATGCCCTAGTAAATAGTCAATTTTGGTATATTTGCCATGTACTGCTGAGAAAAGGGTATATTCCTTTCTATCCCAATTCAATTTTTCTCCAGAGTTCTATCCTATCTTCCTTATCCAGAATTCCATTTACCCCCTTAATTTCTTTCTTATTTATTTTGAGTCTAGATTTATCAATTTCAGAGAGGGGGAGGTTGAGGTCCTCCTTGAGTATAGTTTTGTTTTCTATTTTTTCTCTATAGCTCCCTCTACCTCTCCTCCAATCATTTGGATGCTATATATTGTGCATATATATTTAATAATAACATTGCTTTATTATCTATGGTGCCTTTTAGCAGGACATAGTTTCATTCCTTATCTCTTTTGATTAGATTCATTTCTGTTTTTGCTTTGTCTGAGGTTAGGATTGTTACTCCTGCTTTTTTCTTTTTTTACTTTAGGTGAAGCATAATATATTCTAATGCAGTCTTTTATCTTTACTCTGTGTATGCCCTGATGTTACAAATGTGTTTCTTATAAACAACTTACCGTAGGATTGTGCTTTTTAATCCATTCTGCTGTCCACCTCAGTTTTATGGGAGAGTTCATCCCATTCTCATTCACAGTTATGATTACTATCTGTGTCTTCCTGTCCATCCTATTTCCCCTAGTTTATGTTTTCATTTCTCTCTTCTTCCTTCCCCACCACAATAGTTTTATTTTTTACCACCACCTCCCCCAGTCTTCCCTCCTTTCTGTTAGTCCCCTCCTTTTTATTTCCCTTTTCCTTTACAACTTTTTCCTTTCATTTTAACCTCCCCTTCTTTTTCTTTCCCCTTTCCCTCCTACTGCCTATAGGGCAAGTTAAATTTCTATATTTAACTGAGAGTGTTCTTCCCTCCTTGAACCAAATCAGATGAGAGTACATCTCAAACAATGTTCATTTCCCTTCCCCTCTACTATGTTTTTGTGCCTCTTCCTGTGAGGTAATTTACCTTTTTCTGCCTCCTCCTTTTCTCTTCTCCTGTTACAATCCTTTTGCACCCTTTATTTATGTTTCTTCTCTTCACATCAGTTAATTTATACCCATTTGCTCTATATATGTATATCCCTTTTAAATATCATATTAAATATACAAAAATATTGATTGAAGAGCATCTATTAAATGTATGATACTTATTTCATTCACTAAATTATCTCTTTAACTACACAATAAGATTAAGTTTAGCAGCATCTTACTCTAATACATTTGACAGTAATTAAATAAGAAACATCTACATATAAACTGCAAATACTGTCCATTCTCATTTGAGCTTCACATATGCAAGCATATGACAGATACTAGTCCAAGAGCAACAGTGCTTTAATATACATCTCTGGTATAGACTTTTGATTGATATGCTAGATTCTAATAAATTTATTCTGAGAACTTCTGTGAGCCAAGATAGTAGAGTAAATAGTAAGTGCTGTCACCTTTCCCTTGTTGACTATGAAAACCACAAAGAATACTGCCTCAGAAACAATTCTGGAATAGTGGGGTCAGCTGAAGTGGCAAACAACCTTTCAGCTCAGGAGGCTAGCGAGATTAAGGAGAGCCCCTTTTGCTGTAATGAAGAGGACCAGTGCAGGACCAGAGCTGTCCCAGGTAGCCCTACTTCATCAAACTGGGGGAGATTCTGAGCCCCAGAGGGGTGGAGACCATAAGCATCAACATCAAGACCAAAGGTGTGCTTTAGCACAGCCAGTGGAATTGGGCAGACACCAGCTCAGAAGTGGCTTCACCAGTCACTGAACCTGCCTGTGCTCTAGTTCAGGGGAAGAGAAGATCTCCTGAAACCAGACCACCCTCCTCTACACTTCATGCAGTGAACTTCTTCATGGTAACGCTGGAGAAACTCAGAAAGACTTCACCTGGCCTTTGCCTTGGAACACACCAGTCACCTCAGCACCAGGCAAGTTGCAGCATTACAGCTTCTAGCTGAAAGAACAAGAAGTCACAACACACAAAGCCCTAAGTTCTCAGCACAAGAAATGTGGGGCAGAGATACCTGCTCCCCAGAAACAGAGATCAATTTTAAAAGCCAGGAACAAGGCAATCATCATGAGCAAGAAGCAAAGCAGAATAGCAAAGACCATAGAATCTTACTGTGGAGGAAAAGACCAAAATAAAGATTCAGAAATGGACACCATAGAGACTGTACTCATATCTGACACCTCAAAAGGAAGTATGAGCTGTTCTGAAACCCAAAGAGCACTCTTAGAAGAGCTCAAGAAGGATTTTAGAAGCCAAATTATAGATAGAGGAAAAAAATTGGCCACTGATTTTAAAAATACAATTGACAAAATGAAAAAAAAAACAGCTCTCTCAACTACTACTTCAAAGAGTTTAAAAAAATAACAACTATTAAAAAAAGAGAAAAAATAAATTATTACAAATTAGGTCCTAAAAATCTTAGATGGATGGCATTGCTAATACAATGAGTTATGCAGGAATACATCATCGAGAATAATACTTCATAGTCATAGGACAGTTAAATTCTAGAAAGCATATTTATGTACACTATCTCATTTGAACCTCCTTTCGCAACAGTGTTGAGAGAGTTATATGTAGTGGGGCACCCTAGATATGAGGAACCTAAGGCTAAAAACATTGAAGTAACCAAACCTGAGGTTTTTGGTGCAAAGTCCACTGTTCTTTCCAGCTCATCAGACTACTTCTGACTCAAATATTTTATCAAAGTTAAAAAAAAGCACCCATATCTATATGTCTATGTGGCTATAAAAGGGTAGCACCAAGCTTTAGTCCTCCCATTTAGTCAGAGAAAAAGATAAAGATGAAACAGAATATACAGTCACTCTGTCTCACTATTGTCATCTGCATGTTACCCAGAGTATAGTAGAGATGAAACAAGTATTTGCTACCAAAACTTTCATGTTTATCTGATTCAGCTAAAGTTCTTCAGATAGTTAAATAGGTTTATCATCTTGCTTATCTACTACACCAATTAGTATTTAATTAAAAATAAATTTCCAATAGTACAATGTCTTGTGATTGCAATTATGGTTAGTACAATTATTTCCAACTTTTTATCTTAGAAAATTGAATTTGTAAATGATGGCATTTTAGTAACACTAAGCTCTAAAGTTGGTAATGTCTACATCAAGGATTAATTTTTGGAATATCCAAAAGGCATGAAATCAGTGTGGAAAAGGAGTGAGACATGATTTGCATGAGGAAATGTATGGGTGTTCAAATGTGTTTGTTGACCCTTACTGACAAGGCAAATAAGATTTCTTCTGGACTAGCTACTTTGCAGCAAAATAAACCATTCACCATTCTTTAGAATGATTGTAGTGTTTTGTCCAATATTCTAAGTCAGAGCAGAAGTTTCTGTCTAAACTCTCTCAACTACTACTTCAAAGAGTAAAAAAATAAATAACAACAATTAAAAAAAGGGGAAAAATAAATTACTACAAAGTAATTTCCACCAAATTGTCATATCCCCTCCAGCATTTGTAATTTTCCTTTTTGTCAGGTGATACCCCAGGGTTGTTTTCCTTTGCATTTCTCAAATTATTACAGATATAGAACATTTTATATGACTATGAATATTGATTTCTTCTTTTGAAAACTTCCTGTTCATAGCTTTTGGCCATTCATCAATTAAGAAGTGGCTATTACTTTTATAAATTAAGTTGTTGAATATGTATTTGAGAAATTTGAACATTCTCAAGAAACAAGAAATATTTAAGAATTTTTTCCCTTAAAAGAAAAACTTGTGGTTAAAATTTTCCCAATTTCATATTTTTCTTCAAATATTGGCTTCATTGGTTTTATTTTTGTAAAAGCTTTGAATTTTTACATAATCAAAATTATTCATTTCACCTCCTATGATCCTCTCTATCTCTTCTTTGGTCATCAACTATTCTCTCTATATAAAACTGACAATATTTCCCCCCATGCTTCCCTAGTTTACTTAGGATATCACTTTATGTTTTAATCATGTAATCTTTTTGAGCTTGATTTTGCATGTGATGGGAGACATTAGCCTATGTCTACTTTCTGGCAGACTAGTTTTCAGTTTATGAGCAGTTTTTGTCAAATAGTGTGGTCTTGTCCCAGTAGCTAGGATCTTTGTTTTCATCAAACAGTAGATGATTGTGCTCATTTATTTCTGCATATTGTGAATGTGATCTATTCCATTGATCAATCCCTCTATTTCTTAGCAAGTACCAGATTATTTTGCTGATTACCTCTTCGTAATACAGTTTGAGATCTGGTACTGCTAGACTTCTTAAACTATTTTTTTCATTGATATCCTTGATATTCTTGATCTCTTTTTCGTCAAGATAATTTTTTATTGCTTTTTGAGCTTTGTAAAGTACTTCTTTAGTAGTTTGATTAGTATGGCATTGAATACATAAATTAATTTTGATAATATTTCTATTTTTATTATATTGGATCAGCCTACCTATATGTAATATTCCTTCAATCATTAAAATCTTTATTTGTGTGATGAGTGTTTTGTGATTTCATTCACACTGTTTCTGTGTATATTTTGACAGGTAGATTCCCGACTATTTTATTACATCTCTTGTTATTTTAAATGGAATTGTTCATTCTTTAGCTTTCTTCTGGGGTTTGTTGGTAATATTTAGAAATGTTGATGATTTCTGTGGTTTTGTTTTATATGCCGCAACTTTGTTTAAGTTTTTCATTGTTTCAACTAGTTTCTAAGTTGAATCTCTACAATGGTTCAAGTATACCATCAAATGATTTGCAAAAAATGATAGTTTTATTTCTTCACTGCCAATGCTTATTTCTTGAATTTCTTTTTTTTTAATTTTTGTTGTCATAGTTAACATTTCTGCTACAATATTAAATAATAATAGGGATGATGCTTCAGCCCCGATATTATTGGAAAGGTAGTTCATTAACATTAATGATTATGCTTACTTTGGTTTTAGACAAATACTACTTAACATTTTAAGGAAAGTTCCACTTGGTCTTATGTTTTCTAGTGTTTTAAAAGGAATGGAAACTGTATTTTGTCAAAAACTTTTCCTGCACTTATGGCTGTAATCACATGATTTTTGTGAGGATTTTTTTTTTGTTATTGTTATAGTCAATTATGCTGAGTTTTCCCAATATTTGACCAGCCTTACACTTCTGGTATAAATTGTACCTGACTGTTGTTTGTGATTTTTCTGATATTATGCTATAATCTCCTTGCTAGTGTTTTATTTAAAATTTCACATCAACTTGCATTAGGGAAATTGGTCTTTGGTTTTCTTTCTCTGTTTTTGCTCTCCCTAGTTAAAGTATCAAAACCATATTTCTATCATAGATGGAATTTTAGTATGACTCATTCAGACAGTTTATATAGTATTAAAATAAGTTGTTCTTTAATGTTTGTTAGAATTTGCTTATAAGTCCATCTGGTCCTGTTTTCTCCATGTAGAGAGTTTGTTTATGGTTTGTTTGATTTCTTTTTCTAGCATATGCTTATTGAAGCATTTGATGTCCTTTTCTGTTAATATTTTTGTAAATATTTGTTCATATCATTTAGATTTTCAGTATTATTGGCAAATATTTGGGCAAAATGGCTCCCTAACCCTAACCCTAATAATTTTTTTATTTCATCTTCCTTGGTTGTATAATCTTCTTTATTTTTAATTTTTAATGTGGGTAATTTGATTTTCTTCTTTCTTTTTAAAAATAATGTTAGTCAGTGATTTTTCTATTTTATTACTTTTTTAAAATAAAACCAGGTTCCAGTTTATTTATTGGTTCAATTTTTATTTTAATTTTTATTAATGTTTCTTTTGATTTTCTACTTTAGTGTTTACTTGGGGACATTAATTTTGTTATTTTTTTAATTGCATGCCCAAATTATTAGTCTTCAATTTCTCTTTTATTGTTTGAAAGTTTCTATTCTGATTTAATCAGTTTACATCAAACTCTTTGCAGCCAAAACTCATGACACTGTAGTGAATCCTAAAGATAATGAAGACCAATAGGAAAAGTGTTTGTCTCAACTGTATCATCAGAAGCGTGAAGGATTTACACATTTGGCAACACTGAAGAACAAAAAGGAGCAGAAATCACTGGGTAAACACTACCATTAAATGGAAAATAGGGAATTTCCTTGCAAAAAGCTCTTCAAAATTACTTCTCTGGGGTTTGGCATATCCATGTGCTTTCCTATGATCTAGAATGTTCTGAAAGTGTTGTGGGCTGTAAGTATTACACTATTTTGCTTTGATGTCAAAATAGTTTTGTTCATACGAAAAATAGATATTATAGTGTTACTTAAATTTGAGAGTTGCATTCTTAATTTGTAAACTTATAACAATTATTCTTAAATCATCTGGACTTAGATCAGGTGTTTACAAATTAACAAACACATCTTCCTACATTCATATTTCTTTTAACTAAATTAGATTGACAATTTAGTTATCTCACAAGCAAGAATATTTTACAGAAATATGTAATAGGGATTTCAAGCAAACCAGGCCTATCTACAAACAGCAATTTTTTTGCTCTTCCATGAATGAAAAATTATTGTTCAGAAGATTTGGGTTTGAGTTACAACTCTAATAGATGTGGAGTTGGAAGACTTAGGACCAAATTCAATGGACATGTAGTAGGGGAAGTGACTTATACATAGACAATTAATACAAAATACCATGTGATAAGTACTATGAAACAAATATAGATGTGATACTCCAAGATGCAGAGGTGGAAAAGAAATCATTGGCCAGGAGCAAGAAAAGAAAGTTTCACAATGGAGATATGATTTGAATTTGATTTATAAGTATGGGTAGGATTGCCATGCTTTAAGAGTTGGGATGGAGTAAAAAAGGCATCTCAGGGAGAGTCAGTGGTTCATTGTCAGGAAACTTTAAAGTCTTTTAAAGAGCAATAGAAATATTCTTAATTGGATGAATTTGAGCAATATAGTTAGGATTGTTTGTACTTTAATTTTCTCCTCTGTATGGCAAAGTAGTTGATTTAAATAGTCTTTGAAGTCCCTTCTAGCTAAACTATTAATTAAGCTGATCAGTTGAAACATTAAATTCTATTAATGATTTTATTGAATTTTAAATTTAGGGGTAAACAACAATTTTTATAATGGCTTATGTCTTCATGGAAATCCCATATATGTGAAGCTATTACCAATCATGAAGAATATGTGAGAGTCAGTAAAAAGCTGAGAAGCATTGAGATTTCTCAGGAAATCATGTTTGTTGCTCAAAATAGGTCCTATCTCAAATACTCTCAGCATAAACAAGATGATGATTTTCTGAATGTAATAGATGCTCTGAATATTACCTGTAATTCACATGATTCTTCACAGTGAATCCTACAGAAAAGTAGTGTCTAACATGAAGAGAATGAGCCTGCATTCAATCAACCAGTATCTATTGAGAACCTCCCCTGTGTAAGGCACTGTGGCAATGCAGATAATCAAGACCTGGTCCTTGTTATCCAGGAGTTTCCAGTGTAAAAGAGGAGATAAGAGTTATATATAAATAAACATAAAGCAAAATGCTGTTGTAAGTACTGTAAGAAGTGAGTAAAGTACTATGGGAATTAGAGGTAGAGAACAAAAATCAGTGGAATGGGGTAGTCAGAAAAGACTTCATAAAGGTGAGATTTAAATATGAAAAATATTTCCACACTTTGAGATTAGGGGGAAAGGCATATCAGGTAGAATGAATAAGTAGAGGTTTAGGGGAAGGAAAACATAAGACTTATTTGGAGAGCAGCACAAATATTTTAGTTTGCCTCAAGGAGTGGTGTATAATTTGGAAAGTGTGAAAAAACTGAAAAGATAGATAAATCTATGAAAAGAGAGAGCTGGAAGAGACCTCAGAGGGCATCTTATCTGATAAACATAGATGTAGAAAGGTAGAGATTTCAATATAGACACTTCTACTCCAAATCTAACATTCCCCTGGAATACTAGAGGGCTTTGAAAGTTAGACTAAGAAGCAAGACATGTGCTTCTCATGTTTATTTATTTTTATGACAATATTAAGATTGATTTCAAATAATAGATTTAAACAGGGCATTTCCTTGAATTCCCCTTTTCTACAATTCCTAAAGATAGAGATCTAAAATAAAAACAAGGAGAAGCAGAATTATTGTGTAATTTCATTCATAATGTAGGGAGATCCAATATTTCTTTAAGTTTCTTAGAAAAGACTTAGCAGGCTCTCATCCAGTTGCATGATAAACATACATCTTTTTATTTTTTATTATTTATCTTTATTCTTTCC
>JAQQSK010009064.1:0-13240 GCA_028658325.1 Potorous gilbertii | reverse complement strand
CCCAGTTTTTCCTCCACCTGTCTAACTTGATTTTCAAATTCCTTTTTGAGTTCTTCCATGGCCTGAGCTCATTGGATATCTATTTCAGATATTTGGGATACAGAGGCCTTGACTTCTATGTCTTTACCTGATGGTAAGCATTGTTCTTCCTCATCTGAAAGGAAAGGAGGAGATATCTGTTTACCAAGAAAGTAATCTTCTATGGTTTTATTTTTTTCCCTTTTTCTGGGCATTTTCCCAGCCAGTTACTTGACTTCCGAGAGTCCTCTCCACCCCTGCCTAGATCCGCCCAACTAGTGCTTGGGGTCTGAGATTCAAATGCTGCTCCCCAGTCTCAGGGCTTTTGGCAGCAGGCCTGGCTGCTATTCAATAGGAGCTTAATTTCTGGTGCTCAGGTAGGGGCAGGGCTGTCTCCCAGGCTCAGTTCCCTCAGGGGGTTTATGCAGAGACCTTCTGTAATGGAGCTGCTGCCAAGCTGCTGCCAAGCTCCTGCCTGCTTCAGGAGCCTCTGGCTGCCCACTGCCTCTGCCGCTGCCTCCTGAGGGGGCCCGAGTCATGGAGACACCCCGCTCCCCTCTTAGCCAGTCCAGATGTCTCTCTCACTGACCTGTGTGTCTGTGGGTGGAGGGACCTTTGCGGCTGCTAGAGATTCTGTCCCTGAAGCCTGCTCAGATCCCTTGCTCCTCTCCGTGCCGCGTGGCCGGGGCAGGGCTGGGCTCTGTTCCCATTTAGTGTGTGATGGAACTTTGGGATCGGTTTTTCAGGGCTCTCTGGAATGGAAATCTCCTTCACTGTGTTGCTGCGTGGCTTCCACTGTTCCAGAATTTGTTGGGAGTTCTTTTTAGAGGAAATCCGTGGGCTGTGGGTTTGGAGCTAGCATATGTGAGTCTTTTTACTCCGCCCCCCACCCCCCGAGTTAGCTTATTTTTCAAGGTGTTATTTTCTTTAGCATTTTTTTTGGTCTCCTTTAGCAAGATGTTGACCTGCTTTTCATGCTTTTCTTATATCTCTCTCATTTCTCTTCCCAGTTTTTCCTCCACCTCTCTCACTTGATTTTCAAACTCCTTTTTGAGCTCTTCCATGGCCTGAGCCCATTGAATATTTATTTTGGATTTTTGGGGTACAGAAATCTTGACTTCTATGCCGTTCCCTGACAGTAGGCATTGTTCTTCCTCATCAGAAAGGATGGGAGGAGATATCTGTTCACCAAGAAAGTAACCTTCTGTGGTCTTATTTTTTTTTTCCATTTTCTGGGCATTTTCCCAGCCAATTACTTGACTTCTGAGATTCCTTTCCACACCCACTTCACCTCCAGATCCACCCAACTAGTGCTTGGGGTCTGAAATTCAAATGCTGCTTCCCGGCCTCAGGGCTTTCAGTGGGGGCAGGGCAATTATTCAGTGGGAGATTAAGTTCAGCTGCTCGGGTGGGGGCAGGGCCACCACACAGGGCTCAGTTCCCTCAGGAGGTTTATGTGAAAACCTTCAACAATGGATCCGAGCTCCTGCCTGCTTTGGGAGCCCCTGTCTGCTGCTTCCCCCACTGCTGCCTCCCAAGGGGGCCTGATTTATGGAGATACCCTGCTCCCCTCTTGGCCAGCCAAAAAGAGTCTCTCACTGACCTTCGGTATCTGTGGGTGGAGGGACCTTCATGGCTGCTGGAGCTTCTGTCCCTGAAGCCTGCTCTGGATCTGCTCTCCTCGGTGCCGTGCAGTCAAGGCAGGGCTGGGCTCTGCTCTGGTCTGGGTGTGTGACAGACCTTTGGTGTCGGTTTTTCAGGGCTCATTTTAACAGAAATCTCCTCCACTCCATTGTTGTGTGGCTTCCACTGCTCCAGAATTTGTTGGGAGTTCTTCTTTACAGGTATTTTATGGGCTGTGGGTTCGATACATGACTTTTTAGAAGTGAGCAGGTCAGGCATTTAACATCAACCAATGAGCATTTATCAAGCACCTTCTATGGGCCAGGCACTGTGCTAGGTGTTAGGTGATATAGAGACAAATCCTTCAAGGAGCTTTCCTTCCATTGGGTGACACAACATGTACTTATCATAGACAATATAATGTATTAGAAGAGAATACTGAAGGATAGATGTGGTATGGACAGGTATTAGATGATGAAAATGAATAAATTGGAAAAGATATGATGAAAATGTGATTAGAGCAAAATATTCTTGTTGGTCAAGGTTATGTGCACAACAATGTGCTGATTAGAAAAACTAGAGCATGGAATGGTGAAATTCATCCAGGACAATGAGACCAAATGCTGGGTTGGCAGAGATTTCTTCTCTCTCAATGGTCATAGCATTACAGAATAAGAGAATGTTAGAATAGTACAAGTACCTTAAAGACCAGTTATTTTGATCCCTTTATTCTATAGAAAACAAAAGGAGGCTCAGATGTTACATTATTTGCTTAAGGTTGCAGTGCTGGGTAATGACAGAACTGGGAGTCTGTTGGCAAAAGATCACTAAGATTGTTTTCTGCTTTAACATTCTAAGACTCTACCTTCTATGGTGAGAGATAAATATAGATATATAGAAAAAAGCATTCATCCTGTTTAGTTTCTAGAAAGCAGGCATTTTGACTTCCAGTTCAAGTACTTTCTTGCCCCCTTGAAGTTTCATTAGCAAAATTCTCCTATGTAGGCTTTAAGCAAGAAGATTTAATATGTAGTTAACTTATTGGAATATTTAAATAGTTCATGTGATAGACAAGGTGGATAAAATCCATTAAAGCAATTTTCTCCATAATCTATGTCTATAACTAAGATTACCTATGTGGTGGTACTTTGGTATATGATAATGATGATGTTACTGGCCCGTTATAATAAACTTGGAGTTGGTTATACAACAAAGGCAATGGATTTATGATGATCCATTCTATAAAATAAAATTTTATTAAGTGTCTACTATACTCTAAGCTTTGTGTTGGTTTTTGGTGATAAAAAGATAAAACAACACAGTCTTGGTTCTCAAAGAGTTTAAAGTCTTGATCCTTGTACTTTCACTTGGTTTTAACGATGACTAATAGCTGACTTTCACAAGGGTCTGTGGCCACTTAACATAGCACAGCCAGCTCTTCCCCATAAGGATGGAATCCCACAACCTTGGCCTCTTTAGCACTATGAATTGAATTCCCACTCAAAACTCCTTAGGGATAGATGTATGATTAGTTTGGTTCTTCTCCATCCTTAGCTTATAGACTTCTTTTCTTAAATGGAATTCAGTGACATCTTCTTTGGAAGTCAAAGGAGAATATTCACTCAAATGATTATCTCATTAAGAAAAAGCATCAGTTTTAACCAAGATTTTGACCATTCTAATTGAAAATTGGATGAATAGTAAAGACCCTTTATGGATTGACAGAAAATGAATCACCGTGCTAGGAACCTCAGAATATCCTGGAGAACTCACTCCACAAATTATAGCGGAACTGGATCATAATTATAGAACAAACTGTTACCCACAATCACATGGAAATAACATTAATCCACAAAAATGCGAGAATAACATCTTTAATAGATGTTGCCATACCAGATATTCACAATCTTCAAGCTATAGGGAAAGAAAATCTTTAAAAATATAACAACCCTCAAAATCATGAGGGAATGAGTTCTTCATACTGATAGTATTAGGAGAGATAGGCGATTCAGTGGATAGAGTGTCTGACCCGAAGTCAGGAAGATCTGAGTTCATATCCAATCTCAGATACCTACAAGCTGTGTGGCCCTGAAAAGTCATTTAACCCCCATTTGCTGTAGTCTCCTCCTCTGTAAAATGAGGATAATGAAAGCTCCTGCCTCCCAGGTTAGTTGTCAAGATCAGATGAAGTTCTAATTGTAGAGTGTGCGGCACACAGCAAACACTATATAAATGTCCCTTATTATTAGCAGTAGCTAAGATTTATAGAACATTTTATAGTTTGCAAAGAGTTTTACATACTTTATTGGTTTGTATGCATCAAGTTTCCTTCTGTCAGGGTTCCTTACTTCCTGACTTCATCAAACATGTATAAATTCTTATTTATACCCTATTTTCTATTTGGTCGTCTATGCCAAAGGGGCAGCCCCATCTTAATTACAACACATAAAACCTTGTGTCTTCATGAATAATTGATCACCCAGGAATACTTGGCACAACCATATTTTCATTTTGCCTTTTCCCCTTTTCTCCACTTTTATAATCCAACAGCTTTACTTGCTAAAGGGGCTCATTGTCTGGTGCCATCTCTAAAAGAAAATGAGCTTTAAGGAAGTGCTGTTGTATTTAGTAGCTCTGCCCTGGGGTGTGGTGGCTGAGCTTATTGTATCTCCTTTTCTGCTCTGTTTTGACTTCTGCTCTGACTTCAGATACTTGGTATGTGGATCATGCTTTGGGTTCTAAAGACCCCAACATGCAGCATGTCTGGGTTTTGGGTCTAGTCCTGTCATTTAGCTGTGTGACTTTTAAGAAGTCACTTCACCTTATTGGGACCCAGTTCATTTACAAAATGGGGGCAAAATAGTTGGACTCAGGGATAACTAGGACTGCTTTCAGCTTTAACATTTTGGAATTCTACTTGGGAGCAGGAGGAAGGTAGAGGAGGAGAGGGAGAAGCACCCATAGTTTTTAGTCTCTGGAAAGCTCAAAAGATGAAATATCACACAATTAGATGTATCTGAGTTAACAGACCAGAAAGATACTCATAGGATGTTTACTTATGATACCATCTTTCTTTCATTATCACTTGGATTTCATTATCATCCTTTCTCCCTCTCTTTTCCTTCCTCTCTCACTCCTCCTTTTTTTCCACTTAGCTCCTCTCGCTCTCTCACTCCTCTCTCCCTTTCTCCCTCTTCTACTTCCCTGTTCTCTTTCTCTATTTCTTCTTCTCTCCTTTCCTCCTTCTCTCCCTCCTCTTTTTACCCTCCCTCTTGTATCTGTCTCTTTGTTTCTCAGTCTCTGTTTATTTTTCAGTTTCTGCTTCTCTGCCTCTCTGTTTCCCTTTCTGTCTCTCTCTTTGTCTCTGTCTCTCTCCCCATCTGTCACCTAACCTTACATAAGGCAGCTTCTGGTCTCTCATACCCTTTTTAGAACCTTTGATTCTTAATAAGAACCTGGGTTTTGGGAGCTGGATAAGTCAAGGGAAGTCTTGTATTTGGCATTCAATTTGAGTAATTAAAGGACCCCAAAACATCAAAACCTCAATGTAACAGATGGCATTTGTTAAGAAGCTGTCTGTTTCTGACCGCATCCAAGGGATTTATTACTGGAAGTACCAGTAGTAATAACTTTGTTTCACCTATAATATAGTCCTGCTCCCTGGCCTGAGGCTAGCAGTACAGTGAGATTCCAACATGGTTATTCTTGTTCTATGACTTTATTTTAGGACATTTTATGAATGATTTTGAGAGGGTCAACACTAACCATTCATCCTTTGTGACATTTCAGTAAAGAAACAGAGATTTTTTTTTTGGCAGCATAGTGGAGTGAGTTCGAACATTGTAGGTTGCAGTATTCAAAAGAGCCTTCAGAAGCAAGGGGACTTCTGAATAGATTCAATGGGACAAATTAGATAATGAAGGCTTGATTATACATGTCTTTTATAAGTAAAGCTTATAAATAAAATAAGCAAAAAATGGGGCATCTTTCCATCAAAGTCTTATTAATACTTTCAAGATACAGGAACATGTTCAGGAACCAGAAGGAGGTTAAATGTAGCTTGTTGCTGGAAGCTAGAAGTCTCTTCAGATGAAACAATTGCATGTGTTTTTAAAAAATGCACATTATTTTCATTGGTCCATTACATGCATCAAGAACCAAACTGAATTCCAATATGAAACACTTGGTCGGAAATAACTATAGGTAGATTCATTTTATTAGTATTCCTAAAGACCTGATGAGGAGTAATGATGGTGAATCATTAATGTATATTTTCAGCTGCTTTAAAAATTAAATCTGTTCCACAATGTGTTTCACAATTTTATAGCCATTATACTAAGCCCTTTGGGAGGTTGTCATAAAAGGTGTTCCATAAATTTGATCTGTCCTGTTATTGTATTATATTTTACTGCAATGATGAAGCTTTTTAAAAAAGCTCTGAGGCACCATCTCCTTCAGAAGCAGCAGTGAGGGAGGGCATTTGAGGGTAAGTGGTAGCTGGTTCTGAGAAAGAAACTGCAATCTTTCTCTGGAGTGATATATGGAATTAATTTGGATTAAACCAGTTTTTTTGCAAGAAAGATATATCTCATAATCTTTCAACTCCCTTGATCCACATCTCCTTCCTTCAAAAAAAGAAAAAAGATAGGAGACAAAATAAGCTATGAATACCGCACACCATTTGTCTCCTAGGTAGCTCCTAAAAGACTGAGAAATGGACAAGTGGAAGAGGGTGACCCTGATAGAGAGGGATAGTGAATTCACCTTGTTTATAGAGCCTACTTTTTAACACTTATCATCAAATGACTTAGATCTTGAAGCTTGGAATAGTTTCAGAATACTGGCTTCTTCAAAGGGCTCCTATTTTAAGTACAAGTATAGGAGGGGTCTATAAACAGAAAAGGACGGGAGCTCTCTCCTCCCTTGACTTGAGAGATGCAATACTCTCTTGATTCTTCTGCTAATTATCAATCAGTCCTCTGGCTCCTTCCAAAGCTATACATCCTATTCCTGATTTCTTAATGTGAAGTAATCTCTGTGTTCTTTGTCTCTCTCCATTTCTTCTTTCTAGTTTTTCCCTTTGGCAAAAGTAGAGTTAGAATGAGGTTTTCTTAATAAATTGATTGACACTTACAACCAGTATATGTGTGATGGGAGTCAAAATGATTGGAAACCACTTGGGTCTAAAGCCAATATTTTGGCCCCACCACCAGGCCCATTTTGGGGTTCAGAGAAAACCAACCTTATAAGGATGAAAATTCTTACTCAGCTGTAATTCATAGTCCCTCTTCACTCTTATACCATAGCCATCTCTCCCTGGTACCTAAAATTTCAATATTAGAAGAACCACTGATTGAAAGCATTGTTGCTCTAATAAGACGTGAGTTCCTCAGACTGGAGCGTCCTAGGATTCACATACAGGTCCTGTACTCAATTCAGGTCCCCTGAGTCTAGTTCTAAGTGTTTTTCCCACTTCTTCCTCTTCTACTACTCCTTTATAGAAGGTGATTATTATATAAATGCAAAGCATTCTTTGGAATACAGTTCTGACTCTACCAGTTTACACTTTGAAAGGAAGATTTGGTCTGACTCCAAGATGAAATCTCCCACCAATCTACCCAGACTTGGTAAACCTATTTATATTCATAGTATTTGCCATGCTTCATTCTATTCATCAGCACTTTTCACCCTTGTCAGTGGTTTTAATCAGAGATGAAACTGGATTAAAACTATTTAAATATGCTAATAGTCTGACAGGCCATTGAACTGGCTCCTTAATAAATGACTCTCAATCAGACATTGGTGTCCCCTGCTTCGGTTGGTTGCACCTTATTAGCTCCAATATTTCTGCCTGTCAGGTACATTAGGTCTCTACTTCTTCACTTCTTCTGACCACTGGTGAGTCTTTTGATGACTGGAGAAATTTCTCATCTCTTACAAGTCTCTCTCTGTAACTGGGCCAACTGTCCAGGCAAGTGATCAATTACTCACTGGGAAGAGTAACCAGTTAGAGCTCTAAAGAGATTAGCAATGAATTTCTAATATTTTGGTTCCCTTGGGAAACAGCAAAGATTAAAATTTAATGTTCTGGCTTATGGGACAGGAGAGAGAATTGAGTAATTAGACTCATCCATCTTAGAGCTGCAAGGAAACTCAAGAGATCATTTGGTCTATCTCCCATTACCTTCAGGCAGACAAAGTATTATTCCCACTTTACAGAGGAGGCAACCAAAGCCCAGATTAGTGAATCAATTAGCTCAGAGTCATGAAGCTCATAAGTGACAGAACTGAGTCTAAATACCAATCCAGAGAAATCCCAATCCCTATCTAGAGGTAGGACTAAAGATGGAAAAGATAGGCAACTGTGTAGGTAGTACAATCATGAACCTAATTTAATATAATTCTTAATTTTTGTAAACACTTTTTTGGTACTAGAAAATTTTTCTTTCCATGGCTATTAGGTATTATATTTGTTCATTGATGTTAGACTAAATGTTATAGTAAAAGTTCAGAGCTTCTGGTGGATGATAGAAATTGAGATTTCTGTGCACAGAGGTTACAATTTTCTGACCTTTTGCATGGCCAGTTCCTTATCTAGATTCTGCTCCTGTTTTTCCAAAGTATACTTGTGTGTTTCTCCATTCTTAAATTCAGATTTCTATATAATGTTCCAAGAAGAGTTCCTGTATTTCATTGTGATTACTAACTTCATTTTGACTGAAAAGAACTGGTCATAGGTTTTTGATTTGTTCCATGTGTGCCTGAAAATAGGATAACAAGTACCATTATGCCTTAGCTTACTAGTTGGCTTACTTAACCCTGGTCAAAGAAACACAGAATTTGAGCGTTGAAAGAGAGCTTAGAGACCATCTGGTTAATTCATACATGAAAAGGTAAATACTTAATATGATGTCATCCAATCTTTTTTTTTGTAATATCTCGAAGGAAGGAGAACCCATCACCTCTTCAGATAGCTGATTTCATTATTGTTAGGAAATGTGTCTTTACATCAAGTCTAAACACGGTTCTTTGCAACTTCCACTCCCTATTTCAGATCCTGCCGGTTGGGATGATGCAGAGTATGTGGGATGATGCAGAGTATGTGTATCTCTTATTTACATTATATAGCTTTTTAAGTACTTGAAGAGTCATCCTATTCAGTTCTGAGTCTTCTCTTCTCCATGGTCATTTGCTTCACCCTCATATGACCTAGATTTGGACATGACTCTTTACCATCCTAGTTTCCCTCCTCTGGTCATTTTCTAACTTTTCAGCATCCTTAAACCATAGCACCTAGAACTTCAGATGATGTCTAGCAAGGGCAGCAGTTAGTGGGCACCAGAAGCGAATACAAAATGCTCTGTTTGATATTCAAAGTCTTTCATAACCCAGCATCCTCCTACCTTTTCAGTCTTCTTAAAATTATGCCCTTATACATATTTTTTGGTCCAATGGCACTGGCTGTTCCATGAACAAGACACTCCATATCTCTGGGTGTTCTCTCTGAACATCCACTATGCCGAGAATGCTATTTCCACTTCCACTCTGACTAATGACCTCCCTGGCTTCCTTTAAGTCTCACCTACAATCCCACCTTCTACAGAAAGCCTTTCCCAACTCCTCTTAATACTAGTGCCTTCCTTCTGTTAATTATTTCCTATCTATCCTGTATATAGCTCATTTTATATAGATTTGTTTGCATGTGTCTCCCCTATGAGATTGTAACCTCCTTGAGGGCAGTGACTGTCCTTTGCCTCTTTCTGTATTCCTACTGCTTAGCACAATGCCTGGCACATAATAGGTTCTTAATAAATATTGGTTGATTGATTGATCATCACTTCTCTATCCCTAGAGATTATGCTTCTCATGGAAATGCAAGATTTCAGCTGCTTTCTGGCTGCTACATCACACCATTGACTCATATTGAGCTTACAATTCATTAAAATCCACCAGATCTCTTTCAGAACAGCTGCTGTCTAGGAATGCCCCCCACCTTGTACTTAGGAACTTGAGTTTTCAGAATCCAAGTCTAAGATTCTACATTTATCCCTGTTGTATTTCATCTTATTTAATTCACCCCAGTAGTTTAGTCTGTCAAAAATGACTGTCATCCAGTGTACTAGTTGTCTTTCCCAGCTTTGTGTCATTTTCAAATGTGATAGTATGCTATCTATGCTTTTACCCAAGTCTTTAACAAAAATGGTAATCAATGAGCCAAGCCAGACCCCTTGCCACATTGTGTCAGAGACTCTCAGATGACATGAGGGACTTTGCTATGCTTTTAAAATGCTCACTGCTTTCTTCTGTCTTGACCTTTCTCACAAATATGGGAAATTCATTTATAAGTCCCCACGTAGTAGATAGTGACCACCTTCCTTATAAACACATAGTTTGCAAAGATCACAGAAGAAAAGTTAATTCACACTGAGGAAAACAAATAGACCTCCTATCAGAGATGATGGAAAATATTGCCACCAGCCAAATGAGGAGATCTGAACTCACTTACAGTTAGACTCCCCCAAAGTACTGTTTCTACATTAAAAAAATTGTGAACTAAATAATCAATGAACACCAACCTCTGACATACAAGAGACCTAGGAGAAGAGTCTTGTATAAGAAACTAAGTTTCTGGCATGTACACTTGATTGTTGATGTGTGTGTGTGTGTGTGTGTGTGTGTGTGTGTGTGTGTATCCATACATACACATATTTAACGGGACCACAGAATTGTCTATTTGTACTTCCTGAGCTTTTAAGTTCCATCTATTCATTCTGTTCTTTTATTAATGATTCTCCCCTAGCCCCCAGGAACCCACTAACCTAGTACTCCTTACCTCCCTGAGTACTATCTCTTCCTTGTAACAAATATGTACAGTACAACAAAACAGGTCTGAGAATGTATATCTCATTTTGCTTCTTGAACTCATTGCCTCTATCAAGACATGAGAAATTATTAGTCTTTTGAAGTCACTCTCATTTGATGCTTTGATCAGAGTTCTGAGGTCTTTCTAGCTTGTTTTTCTTCATATTATTGTGGTTGCCATCATGTAAATGATTCTTCTTGTCCTGCGCACTTAGCTGTATCAGTTTGTACAAGTCTTTGGATGCTATGCTGAATTTGCTAATCTGCTCTGGTGAACCTCATTCATGATTTCTATAACTTTCTATACTCAAGTATTTCTCCCTGTCTACTACTTCATTTTCTCTGTTCTTTTCATTAGAATGGAAGTTTCTTAAGGATAGGAACTGACTTTGCCTTTTGTGTTTGTATCTTTAGAATTTAGCACATAACATGTACTTATGACATACTTTTTTATCCATTCATTTATTCTTTCATATTGATAATTTCTTATGGTACAGCAAGCAGTGTTCCACTTTCATGTACCACAATTTGTTTGTCCATTTCTCAATACTTAGAATGCATTTTGTGTTTAAATCTTTGTGACTTAATAAAAGAACTGTTTTCATTGTTACTCTTTACAATTTCCAAGAGATGGTGATTCTCGTATTTTTATATACTTTTATTTTTATTTATATTATATATAAATTTTTATGTATTTATATTTACTTTTATTATTTTTTATTATTTTCCAAACAGGAAGCACCAACCAAATGATTTTTGCTTATAGTTCTCTGCAAATCCAGAAAATAGTATCCTTAGTATCTTTTCCAGAGGCGAAGGCTCCTTTTAAGTCAGTCTCAGTGTGGCAGAGGGTCCTACAATGTTTACACAAAAAATGCTTCTGTCATTTTAGATGAACTCCTTGTGGGAGATTCATGGTAGTAAAGGGGCAAAAGTGGCACAAGATGTGAAGATATACTTTGGTTATTAGTTGTATTCACTGAAGAGAGTATATTCATTGATGATCCATAAAATTATCAAAGTACAGAATCAGAACCCCAGGTCTGAATTTTGCTGTGCTTCTATAGAACTTGACTTTGCTGCAAGGGATTGTGGGCAACTGAGAGACCAGCATCTCTTCAACTTGCAGTAATTAATTTGAGTGTTAAAGTTTTAATTCTTTCCAGAATCTTCCGATTACAATTTGTAACTTAAGTTGGCATACTCTCATTTATTTCCCAATTTTGTGTACTTCCATTCATCTTGTTTATTCCCTTGATTTCATCTTTTAGTTTCTTCAAAATAGTATAAAAAATGTAGAGCCCTGAGCAGATTAGCGAGGAACTTCTTTGAAGCCTGTTTCTGTGTTTGAAAGGCTTGTTCCCTTATAACTCTAAATATAGATTATGTCTCTGCCAAGTAAGACATGCTGAGTACAGAGTCAATTCTTGTTCAACAACAACAAAAAATACATATGAATATTGTTTTAAAAAAGTAGCTCTCAAAAACTGTATTCTAAGATGACTGCAAAAAATAGTTTTCCATTAAGAGACTACTAACTCTTGGATCAGATGATTGCTCAAGTCATTTCCAGAGATAAAAATCTTATGATGTCTGTGAGAGTTACAACCACTTTTCCTACTTTCCTGAGGAACTTTGACATCTGGATGCTCTCTATTTGTAACAGTAAGTACTCCAATATACACAGGGTGGGGCACTATCTCAAGTTCTTAGATCTGTATTTATAAAAGGAAAGGCAATTTTTGAGGGGTTAACAATCTCCTTTAATCAAGCACATGTATCACAAAAAATACAGAGAAATCTAAATCAAGAAACAGTGCTTCCAAACTGGCATACATCACAGATCAACAGACAACTGTCTGACCATACATACATAGTTACCAGGGAGGGAAGCACCAACATCCGGGTTTTCAAAGCTGGGGGACTCCTTAGAGACTTCCCAGAGTCTCATCTGACCAAAGTACTTCCAGTCAATAAGTCCCAAAGCAAAATCTCCCCTCAGAGTACATATATGTATATATGTATGTGTATATATATGTATATACATGCATATATGTATGTGTGTGCATATATATGTATACACACATATATGTATGTATACATACACTCTTTTCAGAGCCAGAGGGCACTACCCCTGGTGACCCAGTGCCTCATTAGCAATCAGCAAAAGGTGTGGGCCTTCCTACAAACCTTCCCAAATCAAACTCTCCTTAATAGTCAGGTTCATTAAAGGTGGGGAAGATCTTCCCATTAAGAAGCAAAATGATATCAACAATAAGCAAAAAAGATATTATCAATAGAGTTGGCCCCCAAGATCTTTCACAGCCATTACATGGGCAACTTGTAACTGAACAGGTATTAATATTTCTTAAGTAAATACAACATAGTTCCCACAAAATAAAAACATCATGAACTTTACATTTGTGGAATATATAACAAGACATTATTCTTTGGGGGTGAATCTTTGGGAAATGAGCAACCAGCTCCTCCTTCCTCAATACCAAACAAAATGTATAAATAAAATCCTCTTAGGGGTGTGTTCTCTCTGCCCTGCACTCCCAGGTGTAGGTTTTAATGAGCCAAGTCCCAGTCTTTTTTTTTTTAAATACATTTATTTAACTTTTTACATTCATTTTCACAAGATTTTGGGTTCCAAAATTTTCTCCCCATTTGTCCCCTCCCCCTCCCCAATACACTGGACATTCTAATTACCCATATCACCAAACTGCCCTCTCTT
>JAQQSK010009063.1:0-13240 GCA_028658325.1 Potorous gilbertii | reverse complement strand
CAGGATATAGTTTCCATCCCTATCCCTTTTGATTAGATCTATTTCTGCTTTTGCTTTGTCTGAGATTAGGATTGCTACTCCTGCCTTTCTTATATTAGCTGAAGCACAATATATTCTGCTCCATCCTTTAACCTTTATCCTATGTGTATCCCCCCGTTTCAAATGTGTTTCTTGTAAGCAGCATATTGTTGGATTATGGCTTTTAATCCATTCTGCTATCCGTCTCCGTTTTAAGGGAGAATTAATTCCATTCACATTCCTAGGTATGATTACAATCTGTGTATTTCCCTCCATCCTCTTTCCCACCATTTGTGCTTTTAGCTCTCCTGTTTCCCTTCCCCTCCTCAATAGTATTCACTTTTCATCACCTCCTCCTGCTGCCTTCCCCTCCTTCTTTTAGCCCCTCTCCCTTTTACCCCCCTTTACTCTTATGGCTTCTTTCCTCCCTTTTAGCCTCCCTCCCCTTTTCTTCCACCTTCCTCTCCTACTGCCCATAGAGGTAGTTAGGAGTATCTACTTAAGTTTATTGCTCTGTCCTTTAAACAAATCAGATGAGAGTACCTCTCAAACAATGCTCATCTCCCTCCCCTCTTTCCCTCTACTATAACTTTGTACTTCTTCTTGTGATGTAATTTGTCATTTCCTGCTTCTTCCTTTTCACACTTCCTGTTACAATCCCTTCACATACTTAAATTACATTTTTAACATGACATCATTTACTTTATACCTATCCTCCCTTATAGGGAGGTAAACAGTTTGCCCAAATTGAGTAGTAAGGTTTTTTTTTTGTTTTTTTTCCCCCCATTTATCATTTTATGATTCTCTTGAGACCTGCATTTGAAGATCGAATTGTTTATTAAGTTCTGGCTTTTTTGTCAGGAAGGTCTGGAAATCCCTTACTTTGTTGAATGATCTTTTCCTTGCCTGAAATGTTATGCTGAACTTTTCTGGATAGTTGATCCTTGGTTGTAGTCCCAACTCCTTTGCCTTATGGAATATTGCATTCCAATTCCTTTGATCTCTTAATGTAGAAGCTGCAAAGTCCTGTGTTGTCCTGACTGTAGCTCCTCGATATTTGAATTGTTTCTTTCTGGCTGCCTGTAATATTTTCTCCTTCACTTGATAGTTCTGGAATTTGGCAACGATATCTCTTGGGGTTTTGAGTTTGGGATCCTTTTTGGGAGGTGAACGGTGAATTCTTTCAATAACTGTTTTGCCCTCTGAATCTAGCACTTCTGGGCAGTTTTCTTTGATAATTTCCTGGAAGATATTGTCCAGACTCTTTTCTTCATCATGGCTTTCTGGCAGGCCAATAATTCTTAAATTTTCTCTCCTGGATCTATTTTCTATGTCAGTTGTTTTTCCAATTAGATGTTTTACATTTTCTTCTATCTTTTCATTCTTTAGATTTTGTTTGATTGATTCTTGCTGTCTCATTGAGTCATTAGTTGCTACTTGCCGAATTTTAATCTTTATAAAATTGTTTTCTTCAGTTAACATTTGCATTTCCTTTTCCATCTGTTCAATTTTTCCTTTTAAGGAGTTATTTTCTCCGGTTAATTTTTGTACTTCCTTTTCCATTTGTCCAATTTTCCCAGTTAGGTTTTGTGTTTCCTTTGCCATTTGACCAACTGTTCTTTTTAGAAAGTTATTTTCTCCAGTTAATTTTTGTACTTCCTTTTCTATTTGTTCAATTTTCCTCTTCAAAGTGTTGTTCTCATCAGTGAATAATTTTTTTATAATTTTAAAATCATTGACCAACTTTTCTTCTTTTTCCTTCTTCAGCTGTTCCAGGAGAGCTGTTTGTGCATGTGAGCAGTTCATAGTGCATTCTGAAGTTTCAGAAGGAAGTACAGTCTCAGTACTGACCTCTTTGGTATTTGTGTTTTGATTCTTATCACCATAGAAAGATGCTATGGTTTTTTCATTCTTGTTTTGCTTTTTTTAATTCATGATGGTGATTGTATGTTGTGACTTCTGGTTCTTTCAATTAGAAATTGCAGAACTTGGTCTTGAGCTGACATGTGAAAAAGCTAAGAGCAGGTTTTTGTTCTGTGTTTCCCCAATCAGCCCTGGGGTTAACTTATTAAGTGTGGGGAAGGAGTGATCTGGTCACAGGAGATCTCCTCAGATGAACTGAGGCAAAGGCAGGGTCAGAGCATGATGATCTCACCTGCCCTATTGCCTTCCCATTTTTCCTGGCGTGCTGAGGCACGCCTTGATGCTAGTGTGAGTTCCCACCCCTCCTGGGGCTCCTCTCCTGGTCCTGAGGCTTGCCTGGGTCCTAATGTGAGTTTTCTCTTCCCTGGGTCCTCTGTCCGTCTGGTTTGCCTCTGCCACAGTCAGAGGAATCCGCCTTAGCTATTTTCCTAGCCTCGGGTGTTACAAGTCTGTTTGCTTCCTCTACTGTTGCCACTGATCCAGGATTTTTCTGGGGAAATATTTTGTGGCTCTTTCATAGTCATCAAGTGGGGAGGAGAGAGCATTTACTGATCACTCCACCATTCTTGTTCCCTGAAGTTCAAGTGGATTTCTCATTGATGTTCAATCTGAAAGCCTCAGGAGCTGCTGCACTGATATCTGGCACTTAGCAGCTTCCACTTTCTCAGCTCTGCTTTTCTCCCACCCTCAGGTGCCACTCTGTTGGTTCTGCCTGCTGCTCTCAGGTTTCCTAGGGCCCTTCCACTCCACTGCCCTAAACATGCTTCACTGTGCTCTGTGGCCTCACCCCCATGGAACAGATCCTTCCTGTGGACTTTCCAGTTTGTCCTGGGCTCGGAATCTGCCACAATCTGTCTCCCTCAGGATTCCACACCTCCAAAATTTGGTCAGATTCTCTTTCAGAGGTACCAAAGGAGTTTGTCCAAGAGCTTAAGTGAGTCATTGCTATCACTCCGCCATCTAGGGACTTTCCTTAATCAATACATATTGCCAAAATATCTGCACTTATAGAGAGTTGTCTAGAGCAGTGAAAAATTAAATAACTTCTCCAGGGTTTCCCAGATAGAAGCAGGAAATGAATGCAGGTCTTCTCCATCTGAAGCAGACCATGCTTCTCTTTAATGTTATCAGACAAAAATGTAATTAATATCATAATACAAAAAATAGAATATATTGATATTACATTTTTACTAGAAGTTTCCATAAAAATGACAGTAGTTTATCAGTCTTAGGCATATATGAGCCTAAAATATCTTTAATATAAAGCAAATTCTAGCAGTATTATGATTGTATTTTTTTATTTGCGTGATTTTAATTCCCTATCCATATATCCATCCAAACAAAAGTATTGACAAGAAAAATTGTACTTCTTAACAGAGTAATATTGCAGTCCTTGGAACATAGTAAGGGCTTATCAAATATGTCTTTGTTGTTCATTCAATAAAGTGGATGGAAGAGACATATGAAGGAAATAATAAAAATTCAATGACTACATCTTTATTTTTCCTTGACACTGAAGGTATTTATTTGTTACAAATTGACCACATACTGGGATAAAAAAAAATTCATCAAGAAATTCATAAAATAGATGTTTTAGAAAATTCTTAAATATATTTTAGAAGCTACATTACTACAGCCCAATATAGGAAATGTGCTAATAAATATAAGATGTAATGAATAAAAACGTAGGACTCCTTCAAAAAACTAAAAAGTCTTTTTTTTGAAAAAAAAATGACTGGACACATTTTTTTAAAGACAGAACAAATTATTTCAAAATAATAGTAATGTGTTTTTTTCAGTAAACTGATATATCTATAATGTCATGGGTGTGGATACTCCCTCCATGCCTTCTTATCCTATACACATGTAGTATACATTGTAATAACACATCGTGGATGTTACTTGACCTTGTATATGCACTTTTATTCAGGATGGGCCTTTATTAACCCTTTTTCTCACTGTATGAGCAGCTTTCTTTTTGCATTGTCATACATTTCTTTATAATGCTATTATCTCATAAATTTTCATTTTCCCATTATTCCATGATCTGCTTGTGACCACTACACATTATTTACTTTAATTACCTAGTCTTCAATGTTCCAAGACATTTATCCAAATATAATCCTTGGAAGACTATTAATATTAAATGCATGTAAATATCTTTAAAAGAAAGACACCTATGATTGAAAAAAATCTACACAATGTCCCAAAACATTTGCCCTCCCTTCTATCATCCTCCCCCCTCTTATTCATTTTACCCCTACTTTCATGGAGGGTAAGACAGATTTTAACACCTGAGTGAATGGGCAATTCCCTCCTTGAGCAAAATATGATGTGAGTAAGGTTCACTCATTCCTTCTCACCTCCCTCCTATCTTCCTCCATTGATGTTTAGCCTCATTTTTTATCACGGCTTTCTGTTAGTTCAGCAGTTTTTAAATTTTCTCTCCTGGATTGACTTTCCAAGTCAATAGTTTTTCCAATGAGATATTTCACATTATCTTCTATTTTTTCATCTTTTTGGTTTGTTTTGTGATTTCTTGATTTTTCATAAAGCTTCCACCTGCTCCATTCTAACTTTTAGCAAATTATTTTCTTCAGTGAGCTTTTGGATCTCCTTTTCCATTTGGCCAATTATGATTTTTAAGTCATTCTACTCACTCACTTTTGGAGGGGCAGCTAGGTGGTGCAGTGGATAAAGCATAAGTGCAGGAGGCAGGAGGACCTGAGTTCAAATCTCACCTCAAACACTTGACACTCACTAGCTGTGTGACCTTGAGCAAGTCACTTAACCCCAATTGCCTCATCATAGGTCATCTCCAGTCATCCTGATGAATATCTGGTGTCTAGATTCAGATGACTCTGGAGAAGGAATGAGACTGGTGACCTGCACAGCCCTCCCTCACTCAAAACAAAGTCAAGTGCAAGTCATGTCATTATTTCTCTGATGGCATGGTCTTCTTTGGCAAGGAAGGATTAACATATGCCATTTGAGTTAGTATATTTTTAAGATAAGTTTTAAGATGCCATAAGAGTTAGTATATTTTCTTCAATATTTTTTGGGTCCCCTTTAGCAAACTCATTTTTCATGATTTTCTTGCATTGCACTCATTTCTGTTCCCAATTTTTCTTGAACTTCTCCTACATGATTTCCAAAATCTGTTTTGAGCTATTCCATGGACTGAGACCAATTCATGTTTCTACTGGAGGCTTTTGATGTAAAAGCTTTAACTTTGTTCTTTTCTTCTGGTTGTATGTTTTGATCTTCCTTGTCCCCAAAGTATGATGCCATAGTCTGATTGTTTTTGTGTTATTTGCTCATTTCCCCAGCCAATTACTTCAATTTTGAGCTCTTTTTCAATGGAGTTCTCTACTTTAGTGGGCAGGGATGTGTCCCAAGCCTCAGGAGTGCAGCTATTTTCTGAAATAATTTTAAGGATCTACAAATTTTCAGCTCTTCCAAGGTTGTATGATTGAAAAAGATATGTTTACTCCTCTCCTTATATGTGCTGTGTTTTCTAAGTGACTTCAAGTACTCTTTTCTGCCTTGGAACTGTAAGGCAGATTCCCTCTCCACCACTGCCATAAACTTCAATACACCAGAACTCCTCCTTGCCCCAGGACCACCACCTAGGACTATGACCCTGATTAAAGCTGTGAAAAGCAAGAAAAATCCACTTAGAATCAGCAAAGAGATCACTGCAATCCCCTTCTCATAAACCACTGAATCCCCCCACAATCTTTGGGACCAGTCCTATGAAACAGCCACCACTGCTCCTTCTGCTGCTGTGACCACTGTGCTTCCACCCTCCCTGCACTGCCCAGGTGCTATGGCCAGACCATACTCTACTCTCACACAGGTCCACCAGGCTTTTTCTTACTGACTGTCCAAGTTGTCCTTGAAGTTTCAGGGTTGAGAAGTCTGTAAAGAGCCACAGCTATCAGTGATTCATTCCCCTGAGGCCTGCTTAGGCCTGGTCTGTGTGTAGCCCATGTTGGACTTAGTTCTGCTCCCAACCCAATATGATAGAAGTTTCTTTGTCAGTCTTCCAGGCTGTCTTGGACTACATATTTGTTTCACTCCATCATGTTGTGGGTTCTGGAGTTCAGATTTGTTTTAAACAGGATTTTGGAGGAGAATCTCAAGAAAGTGCCTGCTTTTACTCTGTCATCTTGACTCTGCAGCCTATGGTTCTCTTCTAAGAGGGTTTTGATATTCTGGAACTTGATGACAGGAAGATTATGTTTTCTGAAAGCAGAAGAACCTAGATTATGTCACCATGCACAGGAGGTCCTTCCTCAATTTGTAGTCTGGATTGGCTCTACACTATGAGAGTGGTTTCAAAGACATTTCCCTTTTTAATTATAAACTACTAATAATTAAAATGCTATTAAATGTTGTCTTTATCATATACTTTCAAAAGCCTTGAATATTGTTAATCTACATATAAAAATCAAATTCCACTAAATATGAAAAGAAAAAAAAATTATGGTTACCATATCTTATTACCAGGCATATATATAAATGTTGTCCAAACCAAAAATCAATAAATCTATGAAAGAAATGTATAACTTAACATCACATAGTATAACCCTAAAACTTTAAGACAATATACTAGGTTCTAAGACAATATACTAAGGTTCTAAAAATACAAATATAACACATTAATACTCCCCACTTTCAGGAGTATTTATATTCCCTAAGAGAGGGCAGGGGGAGGAAGGATAGTCACATACATAGATATATAAATATAGTTCATTTTGAGAAAGAAGAGAACACTAACAATTGAGAGACTCACCTACAGTTTCAAGTTTCATATTTTATATAATGCCAGTTTCACTTTCACATTAATCCTTATAGTGGAGAATATCAAGTCTCAAGATTCTTTCTGATAGTAAAGGGGATTATGTTTTTTTTTCTTTCATGTACATATCCAACTTGGGTGATAAACAAGCTATACTTCACAGTTATACCTCTGAATTTTGCAGCTGCCACTGTGAATCAGCTACTCTCTTCTAGCAATACTTTTCTACCATGCCATTCCCCTTTTCTCATTGGCAAATTGCTTTCACAGACTCCATTTTCATTGTGGGTCTGTACTAGCCTCCTCTATCAGTTTTGCTTTTGCCTCTGAGAACTTTGTCACTCATGTTCTGAAGTTTCCCCAGTACCTAGGTTTTCTCATTCTGCAATACTTTTCTTCCATACTTATGCCCTTTTATAATTGATAAATTTTGGGGATTACATTTTGCAGTTGTATCCAGAGCAGTCATCCCTCCTAACTGTGCTTGACTTGTGCTTGTCCCTGACTCCAAAGACTTTGCAACCATTCCACCATATGGTCTATAAACCATAAATGTTTCCCTATTTGAATGTTGTCTGAACCAATCAGAATATAACCTTCTTTAGGGCAGAGACTTACTTTTTCCTTCTATTTGCATTTCCATGACTTAGTCCAGTGTCTGACATATGGTAAGCACTTAATAAACTTGTATTAGCTACTACTTACATAATGAGAATGACAAATCCCTATTGAAATAGATATTTTATACCATATATACTCAGGCTCATTTCCTCATGAAGAAATATCTCTGGTTTCACAATAAAAGAAAGAACTATTAAAAGAATAAAAAATTGAGAATATGTGTGTATGTATATATTTATATATAATTTATATAAATTCTTTGTTTTATAAACTTGATATTTATTGTCATTATTCAGCATAATCCCCTATAATTTTCCTTGCTAGCCTGGTAAAATAAAACATGTAGCAAAAATCAGTTGAAAGCCAGTTTACTATATTTCCTTTGTGTAAAAATGATTTTCCTGAGTGAAAAATTGAATAAGGAAATTTAACTTGAACTATTTTCACTATCATACTTAAAAAAAAACCAAAACCTATGCATAGCCAGTTTAAGAGCAGCGGTTACCTAAAAAAACTGTCAAACACCATTGTTAACTCTAGTAATTTATTCTATAATTAAATGTAGCTTTGACCTCTGTCACAAGTTAATACAGCCTGAAGAATAGTGTGCAGGAAAAAAACATGCTTGTTAATGAATTGGAGAAATAATGTGACATTGTGTTTTTCTTCCCCACATTTCTGTGAAATATCTTAATATTGGAGTTAACAGAGCCTAGACAATTTCACTATATAATTATGTCTGTCCATAGCTTACTAACTAGTGCTATGATTAAAAGCCTTTTAATTATCCCATTCAGACAGTTGTTTGATTTTGAGACAAGAATAACTCTGGACATGAACTCTCAAGCATGTATTTGAATTTTTGCATTTTAAAGCATCAATGGAAGACTTTTAGGAAAAAGAAAAGGAAGCAAAAGAAAAAAGTCATTTTACTTCTAAAAACACTGAATTGTTTAAATGGCTTCTCAGTTTAAGAGATTTGCATTGCCAATAAGAAGAGAAGATCTAGGTTTTGATACTCTATCCTGAGTGAAATAAAAACAAAATGTCCTAAAAACTTCCAAAATACTTCCATCATCATTTTACTGCCATTTATTGCACTGTGAACTGGTCCATATATCTATTTTGCCTAAGTTTCATTATAAAAGACTCAAATGTAAAGAAAAAATTCAAAGGTATGAAGCAAGTATATATGTGTATATTTATACATATATGTCACATAGGACACACATATACATGCATACATGTGCACACATATATATACATTCACACATACATGTGTGTATGTTTACAACAAATGTGTGAGAAGAACTGCTCTTTGGAGGGTTGCACAGTTCTGTACTGGGTGATGATTTTTGGTACCTTGTCCCAAAATGTTTCTGTTCACAAATGTAATTCCCATTCACTTGTAATTATCAAGCCTAATAATAAAGAATTAGTAGGTACCTTGTAAAGTGCTTTTCCATTGATTGATTGATTGATTGATTATATGGCACATATTGAACTAATGGAAGTTAAAAAAATTACAGTTTAATATTTTCTGTGAAAGAATGATTAGAATTTTAAATGCTAAAAATAAAAATTAAAAAAAAATACCTAAAATCTTAACAAAACATTTTTTTACGTGCAAAAAATAGCATTTTTCTTTTTTGATTAATCTGGAAATGCTGTATAAGTACTCTTGTTCTCAATACTAGTACAAAATAAAAGTTCTGAATGGGACCCTAAAAGGTGATCTAGTTCACTCTCCATATTTATTTGTTTTTTTTTCAGTGATTTTTTTGGTTACATCCTACTATTTGTGACACCATTTTAGAATTCTTTTGGCAAAGATACTGGTAAAGCTAATAAGTGCTTGAAATCAAATTTGAAATCATGTAAAGGGGTCTTCCTGATTCCAACTCCAGTGTTTTAACCCCTGAACCACCTTGTTGCCTTCCTCTATAGTTATATAATCATAATGTAAGCTTGTATGCCTCCCAGATGAGGTTTCAGGAACACCTCTCTGTGTTCTAGCTTGTTAACAATTCTGATATGGGAGACCTAGGAACCAAGTTGATAGACTAAACAGGAAATAACTTGAACCATCTCAAAGTCACCCCCAATAACTGAAAATAATGCCTCACAATTAATTCTGAAAAGGCAGAAACAACAAAAAATGGTGAAATAATTTTCTAAGCTAAGAAAACTTGAAAGGAAAATTTTATCTCACTGAGGTAAAAGTGTAGTATAACCCAGGGCAGGCAGTATCCTGGTAAGTTAGCAAGACAGGGAGATTATAAGCCCCAGTATATCCACCCATACCTCAGTAATACCAGTACTAGTGAAACACCAGGTGAGTAGCCAACTCCTCTTTACCCCACATCTCCTGGCCCTAATGTAGTGTCAGGGACTTCATTGTGCATAGTTTAGCACCAGATAAGTGGCCAGCTCCACATCCTAGTTCCCTCTCTGCAGCACCAATGAAATAACCAGGGCCTTTATGGTCCCTATACAGTACCAGGCCCTCCCACTCCACCACCTTGTGGCTTTAGTGCAACACCAGAGACCACCCCACCCCAAGAGTCTCAGTAATAGCACAAGCAAGAACACACCTCCAGACCCCCGGAGAAGCACTCGAAAATGTCCAGCCACCCCCCACCCCCGCTACACACACACACACACACACACACACACCACGGCCCCATTGTAACACCAAGCCTTCTATAGCTCCAAAGCATTGGGAAAATGATCAGGCCTCCTACAGATACCATGCAACACCAGTCTAGCAGCCCAGGCCTACAGTACCCAGCACAAAAACAAACAAACAAAAATCCTTGAGATAGAGCCATTTCCACCCCATTCTGAAAATTCAACCTTAAAAGTAATGAAATAGGCTGGAAAAAATGGGTAAAAACAATAAAAGAATTTGACCATAGAAAGCTGATATGTTAACAGGGAAGAATGAAAGATAAATGAAGAGGAGGGAAATAATGTTAAAATGCCTACATTCAAAGCATCAAAGAAAAAATAGAATTGGTTCCTCAGGTCCAAAAGGAAGTCTGGGAAGGACAAAAAAAGTTTAAAAATCAAATAAGAGAGGTAAAATAAAATTGGAAAAAGAAAGAAGAATATTGCAAGAGAAACATGAAAAGAAAATGTCAATACATTACAGGAAGCACAAAAACAGAAAGAAGTTTTAGAAAAAAATTATTGAAAGAAATAACTCTTTAAAAAGTAGAATTAGCCAAATTGAGAAGGGGGTTAAAAGGCAAATGAAGACAATAATTCCTTAAAAACCAGAATTGGAGGGGACCAAGCCAAGATGGTGGAGTGAGAGCAATGCCTCACCTAAGATGAATTCCTTCAGTACCTCTAAAAAGAGAATCTGACCAAAATTTGGAGGTGCAGGATCCAATAAGAGATAGACTGTGCCAGTTTCACAGTACAGGACAAACTGGAAGATTTACAGGAAGAATCTGCTCCACTGGTGTGGGGGAGCATACAGCACATAGTGTAGGGCCTAGCAGGAAAGCCCTGGGATGGTCTGAGGCAGCAACAGCACAGCAGGCAGAGTGGCAGCTCAGGACTGGGTGCAGTGAAGCCAAGAGAGTAAGAGACAAAGAAGGAGCCCCAGGAATCCCTGTAGCAGTTGTGCCTGAGACTTTCAGTTCATAGATTAAATGTCTATAAGTGACCTACTTGAACTTCCAGGAGCCCAAATGGCAGAGTGATTGGTAAATGCTCTCTCCTCCTCCCCTTGTTGACCTTGAAAGAACCACAAAATATTTCCCCAGAAAAATCCTGCATCAGTGGGATCAGCAGAAGGAGAAAATAGTCTTTTAGCACCTGCGGCTAGGAAAATAGATAAGGAGGATTCCTCTTACTGTGGTGGAGGACCAGAAACTCAGGTTGGTGGAGCCTCACACCAGGACTTCAGGAATGCCTCAAGGGAAACAGGAAGACAATATAGCAGCCAGGATCACCAAGCTCTGAGGCTGCCTTTGCTCTAGCCCAGTTGAGGAGATCTCCCATGACCAGAGTACTGCTCCTCCACACTTAACAAGCTAACAACTCCAGGGCTAATCTGGGGAAAAACAAACAAACAAAAATACAGAATCCATATTGCCTCTGCTTTCTCACTAAAACCAGCTCAGTACCAGGTTCTTTAGCTTCTAGATGAAAGAACCAGAGGCCACAACACACAAAGCCTTACCATCATGAGTAAGAAGTAAAGGAGGAAGGAAAAGACCAGAGAATCTTTCTACAGAGACAAAGATCAAACAAAACAAGACAGTATTGAAACTTCAGAAGGAACTATGAATTGTTCAAATTCAAAAAGAGAACTCTGGGAAGAACTGAAGAAGGAAATAGAAGAAAAAATGACGAATGATTTTAAAAGTATAAAAAAATAATATACTGAAGAGAACAACTCTTTAAAAAGTAAAATTGGACAAGTGGAAAAGGAAGTACAAAAACCAACTGGAGGAAATAATTCCTTAAAATGAACAATTGGACAGATGGAAAAGAAGATGCAAAAATTAACTGAAGAAAAAGGCAAAACTGGAAATTAAGGGGATATCCATCAATCGGGGAATGGCTGAATAAACTATGGTATACGAATGTAATGGAATACCATTGTACTATAAGAAATGATCAACAAAAAGACTTCAGAGAGGCCTGGAAAGACTTATATGATCTGATGCTGAGTGAAAGGAGCAGAACCAGGGGAACTCTATACAGAGCAACAACCACAGTGTGTGAGGATTTTTTCTTGTAGACTTAGAATTTCATTGCAATGCAAGGATTTAAAAATTCTCAGTGGCCTTCTAAGCAAAATACCTTCTCCCTTCAGAGAAAGAACTGTGGAATTCAATCGCAGATTGTAGCAGATCTTTTTCTTTTGTATTACATTTTGGTTGTTATGTGATTTCTCCCACTCATTTTAATTCTTATATGCAACATGGCTAAGGTGAAAATGTATTTAATAGGAATGTATGTGTAGAAGCAATAGGAAACTGTATGCTGTTTCAGAGAGGGAGGGGGAAGGTGGTGGATAAGAAGGAGGAGGAAGGGAAAGAAAAATCCTAGGTTATATGGTAGTGATTGTGGAACATTGAAAACAAATAAAGAAAAAAAATAGAGTTGGGCAAGTGGATACTAATGGCTCTCTGAGATATTTAGATTCAATGTAATGAAAAAAAGGAATTTAAAAAAGAAGAAGAAAATGTCAAATATCTCATTGTCAAAGCAAGTGACCAGAAAATACTTTCAGGAGAGATAACTTAAGAATTGCCGGACTACCTGAAAGTCATAATGACAGCAATACCAACAGCAATAATGACAACAATGATAATTAAAATGATGTGAACATTGTATTTCAAGAAATCATCAAAGAGAGCTACCATGATATGGAAGAACCAGAGAGTAAAGCAAATATTTAAAGAACCCACCAATCCTCCACTCAATGTCATCCCAGATTTTTGGTTTATTTTTCCAGCGAGATATTTCACATTATCTTCCATTTTTTCCTTCTTTTGGTTTTGTTTTGCAACTTCTTTTGATTTCTCGTAAAGTCATTAGCGTCCATTTTAATTTTTAAAGAACAATTTTCTTCAGTGAACTTTTCAGCATCCTTTACCATTTGGCTGATACCCACAAAACGTTCTTTTCCTCTGCCTTTTTGGACCTCTTTTTGCCAATTGAGTTAGCCTGTATTTATTTTATTTTATTTTATTTGTTTTTTTATTTTTATTTTTTTTATAAATTTACTTATTTAACTTTTTACATTCATTTTCACAAGATTTTGGGTTCCAAAATTTTCCCCCCATTTGTCCCCTCCCCCCTCCCCTATACACTGAGCATTCTAATTACCCATATCACCAATCTGCCCTC
>JAQQSK010009062.1:0-13240 GCA_028658325.1 Potorous gilbertii | reverse complement strand
GCTGGCCCTTTTAGCAAGACTAGAAGCTAGAAAGTTAAGATTACTTGGAGGCAGGGAAAGGAATTAAGCATGTGATTCAAAAAAAGTTTTGAATTTGTTTCGAAGACCTAAATTTCAAAGGTTGGTATAGCAAATTAAGAAGCATTTGCTGTTCTGTGGGTGGAGTAGGAGGTGTAGGAGTCCACTGGGTCTTTTTCTTTCTTTGAGAGCTCTAGTTATTGCATCAGTCCAACTGTTACACATCATGTAATAATGAGAATAGTCTCCTCAGGGATTGAAGAATCATTTTAGTGTGACCACTTCATTTTGCTGAATAGGAAACTGAAGTCCAGCAATGACTTGACTGCACCATAGGGTGATACAACTAGCTAATGGCAGAGTCATGAATTGACCCTGGATCTCCTGAGTCTAGTCCAATGCTGCTGGCACATGAATTAATGGCAGTATTAGAGTAGGACTTTGAAACCTGATAATACATTAATCTATGATTGCATTTTTTAGAAAACCTGCAAGTTGTCTATTTCTTTTTCTCTTTTACTTGCTACCATGAAGCTTTTCAGAGAGAAAGAAGTAGTAGGGAAGATAGAAGTAATGCTTCCAGGAGGCCCATTTCTATGTTTCTTAACAAAGGGATTGTTCTGAATTCTTCTTTCTGGGAGAATGGAAGGATAGTAAACAGATGCATATTCTGTAAAGGAAATAATTATTGAGTGTGGCATTATTCACAAAGCCACAGAATTATAACATCAATTTGATAATTTTTATCTCTCACAAAGTAGGACATATAATTTAGTGTAATTGAAATTAAATAATAATTTAGAAGACAGCTAATGAAGCAAAACCATTTCATTTCTCTTTCTTTGATCACTTAGTTTTAGTGATAATTGTGATAATTCGTCTGAGAGTAACTTTGAGAATGTTTGTCCCAGAATACTGAATGTTCTTTAGAATTTGACAAGGACTTTTTTGGCAAATCTGAAAATCAAAAACTGATAGTTTAGGTGAAAATTTAAGTTATAAGTCCTATGTTCTTATTGACTCACATTGAATACAAAGAGTTAATCGGCATGGTATCATGAAAAAGATGCTGGTTTTGGAATTACGGCACCTGGAATTGAATTCTGGCCCAGCTACATACTGCCTGTGAGCTGGACCAATTTTTGTTTGCCTCCATAGACCTGGCTTCAGTCATCTGTGACATGCAGGATTTTTAGTAGATGACCTTAATGTTCCTTTAGCTCTAAAACTATGAATCCCACATTTTGTAAGATTCCTTCCACGACAAAACACATTTCATTTTCTGTATTGGTTAAACTTAGACCCAGAATTTTAGACAGGGAAAAGTCCTTAGAGATCATTGAGTCTAAATGCCTGATTTTATCAATAAGAAAACCTAAATTTACCAAGTTTAAGCAATTTGATCCAAGTCATAGCTATTGTAAGAGTGAGAACTTCCATTTAGATCTATGGGATTTTAAGGCCAGAATTTTATTCTACTCCACCATAACTTTTCTGTTCTATTCTAGGAACAAGGGAGGAAAGAGCGAAGGTCAGGGAGAAGGGGAGGATATTGACTCTGGTTATTTTAGCAGGCTGCAGGTCAAAGTCATTACTAGGGCAAATACCACAATCTTCACCCACAACCCACAGATATATGAAGTTTATGTTAAGTTGAGGAACTGTGGTAAATGCAGAGCCCCTAGGAAATTGTCTGCATATAATCATCAGGGCAAGACTGAGAAGTGCTGCACAAAGAAGCTCCTTGTTTATTATGGCTAACCAAATAATAAGCTCATTCCCCTGAGCCCCACCTCCCTATACTGGTGAATGATTGCAAATGCTGTCAGCATGCTCTAAATTCCATGTTCTGGGACAAAACCACAATTGCATCACCCTAGTTGCAGCTTATTATATGTGTGACCATAATTTCAGTTTGGGTATGTTAGAAGGTGGAACAGATCACATATTCTGGTTGTCAGTTTTCAACTTCAGACTATACAGTATAAATTTCCAACTCTAAAACCAGGAGAGCCATATAATTTTAAATTTAAATTTATCATCCCATCAAGTATTTCTTACACTTAATATGGTAGATATGGTAAATGGGAATAATTAAAAATTATAAATAACAAAGATAATTACATCAATATCAATATTAACAAAAAATAAATTAAGTAATTAAATAAAAATAATAAAAAAATAAACAATCCTTATTCTCAAGGAGCTTACATACCATCTGGGAAAAAAATAGATACTCATCTGTAAGAAAATATAAGATATGTAGAAAGTGAATATAAGCCAATTTTTTTTCAAGGGGAGATTATGAGTTTTAGCAGTACGTGGGATCAGAAACACCTTTAGTAAAAGGTGGTATTTGACCTAAATTTGAAAGGAAACCAGGGATTCTAAGAGCCAGTTAAGGTGGTATCACATTATAGGCATACAAAACAACCTATTCAACGATATAGAATCGAAACAGAATATGACAGGGAAAGATCTGCAGGAGGGGCAAGTCTGGCTGGGCTAAGAAATGCAGGAAGGAGAGTAATGGGTAATAAGCCTGGAAAGATGGGCCAGAGACAATTTATGAAAGGTTTGAAAAGTCAAGTAGATAATGTTGTGTTTGACCTTGGAAGCAAGAGGGAGCCAATGGAACATTTTAAGCAAAGACGTGACATATATGGTGAATGAATTGGGAGAAGGAATGATTAGACATCTGGGCTACCTCACTAGTGCAGGCAAGAGGTGATGAGGGCTTGGTTTCCTGGAGTGTCTGTGTGATTGAAGAGAAAGAAATAAATGTGAAAATTGTTGGGGAGGTGGAACTGACAAGACTTGGCAATTGATTGCATATTGTCTATGGGAGACTCACAAGCCTGGGTAGCTAGAAGAACAGTGGTAGCTTTAACAGAAATGGGGAAGGCAGGTTTTTGGGAGAAGATAGTGATTTCTGTTTTGGGCATGTTGAGTTCTGAGGGAATTAAAGGGATTAGGACAGCAAGTGGTTAATTGTGGGAATTGAGTGAACCATACTGATTCAGTTGTGACTCATTTCTGGAGCTCCTTCAGTTCCCTTGATATTCATTTGTGGTTCTAGTTCAATTTTTGTCCTATGAGAAAACTTTATTCAATTGTGGGATTTGAGAGAAATCCTTGTTGCATTGTTTGAATGTAGCCTTGTGTGGCTGGGAAGCCGGACTGCATTTTTCTGCTGCTTAGATACTTAACCAAAGACCTAGGTTATGTTGACCAGAAACTCAGTCCGATCCAGAGAGTGATGCAAGTAGTTTTCTCATAATTGTACATCTTAAGCAGCCCATGTATCTGTTCTGAAAACTGGCCTTATACTCATCAAGCAGTTATTATTTCCATGCTCCTTTGATAATTCACATACACTTGGGGGGGAGTGGGACATCTTTTCTGATTTCAGGCATCTATTTACCCAATAGATTTATCTAATGTATTTCAGCATCTATTTACCCTCCTCTTCCAATCTTCAAGAGTCCCTAATTTTTCCTACAATTAGAAATTAGATTACCTAATGTTGTATCATTTCTTTTTAATTAATTGGCCTTATTTGATTGTTTTTAATGTGTAAAGTCTATCTCCACCTATATTTGGAGTCCAGGCCTAAGAAGAGGAGGTCTGGTCCTGGTTTATTAGGCAATTTGCATGCACTGCTTCATAACCCAAAGTACTTGGAAGATTTAATCTTTGTTTTCTTTAGTCTTTTCATCTTTCCACTTGCTAGAGTTTGAACCAACAGTACATTTATTTGGCAGTGTCTAAAAATATTTTGTCTTATGGACTTGGAGCTCAGAAGAGATGAACACTGGATATAGAGATCTGGGAGTCATCTGTATACAGCTGTTCTCACTTTATATAATGGACCTTTCTGCAGACCTTTACATAAAGTGATATTTTACATAATGCAAATTTACTCCTACCCAGCCACTTCGCTTAGCTTATATGACTAATACCTTTGTGCAAGTCATAAAATGTACAAAAATGCAGACATGTTAAATACTGTACCATGATAAATAGAATTATGAAGTGAAAGGTAAAGTTAGTGATAAAGTATTCATAGTACTGTACAGTAAATGTAGGTGTGAAGTATTGCCCCTTCCATACCCACTGTACTTAGCCTTTGTCACTGGTGGTTGACTGTGCAACTTTTTTTTAAATGAAGCAATCAAGAGATACTTAGACGGTGGCTCTCTTTTTCCCCTCATATATCTGACAATAACCAGTAATGTTATTCCCAACAAGTCTTTAAATTAAAAAAAAAAAACTTGAAGTATGTAAATCTGTCTTTTCAATACATGAAAAAATTCACTCAAATGATAGAATACTTCTGCCTAATATTTTGTTGTAAGCCTTTTGGTTCAGTCTCAGGTTCTAAAGCTCCCTTTTTTCTTCCAAAATCTTTGTAACTAGCAGCTTGATCAGCTTCTCATTCAGATTTCTTTCAAAATTCTTTATGTAGAAGAATTTTGCATAATTTGCATAATATGAATAATGGAAAGTGAGGACTGTATGTATAGACAATTATTGAACCTATGGTTGTTGAGAAGATCAACAAAGAAGCAATATGTAGAGAGAAAAGAGAAGAGGGTCAGTACAGAGTCTGAGAGTATATTTAGTTTTTTGATAGGACATAGAGGATTGTACAGCAAAAGGAACTGAGGAATTGTCCCAATAGAGAGAACTAGGAGAGAGCAGTGTCAAAATAGCCCAGAGGACAGGGTTTCTAGGAGAAGAGTTCCAAAAGTGTCACATGCAACAGAATGGTCAATAAAGATGAAGACTGAGAAGTTCATTGAATTTGACAATAAAGAGATCAATGGTAACTTTGGAGAGAGTGATTAGTTTGGAAGCCAGAATGCAAGGTGTTGATAAATGAATGAAAGGAGAAGTCATCCTTGTGTAAAGTCTCCTTCATTCACTACTCACTATCTTCATTTATTTTTGTTATTCTTTATTGGTTTATTTTAGTAGTATTATTTTTTCATGCTTATTTACCATAACCAAATATTACTTGACCCTTCATAGCATAAAGAAGACTAAAAATTTGAAAAATTGAAATTATTCCAATAACAGAAAAAACCTTGTGGTAAATCTTGGAAAGAAAAGGACAAAAAATTGGATAACCGAGGAAAATATATAACTTTATAGATTTCCATTAAGCTTAACACTAATTATATCTTTTATTCATTTAATTGCATTTATTAAATTCATTTAGCTATTTTATTTAATATCACCAATTTTATGTATCTTGACTATTTAATGACATTTAACTTTGCCAAGATGTATTTGAAGTTTGAATATTTCAATTGCTCCAATAGAAAAATAACCAAGATTAAAATAAAACAAAACAATGAGAAACATTTCAAAATTTAAGTAGGCTTAAGTTAATTTTTCTAGTAATAGAATTTTATTAAAAAAATTATATTTTAAATATATCAGGGATATTTTGAAACCTTCATCTTTATAATAGATGGACTATATCCTTGCATTGACTTTGTTCTTATATGCAGATTTTATGAGAGTTGGAGGATCTTCTTTTTCCTTTTAATAAATATTTAAATAATAGTCATTTAAGAAGTCTAATCATAGTGAGAATTACTGTGACACACACATATACATATATATATATGCATGAAATAGACTTATGTTTTAAAGAACTAGAGAAATGACACTAACTCATATTTGGGTATTTTATTGGATATTTTTGGATATATTACTTTAGAGTAAACTGAGAGATATAGCAGAACTCACTGGTGGGAGATATCTTGAGATATCAGTGACTCTATTTGAATTAAGGCATAACTACCTAAAGACCATATAGGAAAAAAGGATTCCCATTATATTCTTAAATATCATATATATATAGAAGGATCTGTAACATAATCTTAGTAATTTATTCCATCCTATCACACCCTCCAATCCAATAAGTATTTACTAAGTGGTTACTGCATACAAGGACTCAGCCTGGCACTGGAGATACAAAGTCAAAACTAAGAATGGCCCCTGACCTCAAAGGGCTTACATTTTTCTGGGACAATATAACTTAGATACATATGATGCAAGATAGTCTGAGGGATGAGGATGGACAACTCATTTCTAGGAGAATCAAGAAAGGCTTGCCATAGGAAATAGTACATGAACCAGGACTTGAAGAAAAGTAAGAATTCTAAGAGGCAGAGGTAATGAGAGGGTATGTGTGTGTTCGTCCTTCGTTGCCGAAGATCGTGCCATTGGAGAAATAACGACATGACTTGCCCTTGACGTTGTTTTGAGTGAGAGAGGGCTGTGCAGGTCACCAGTCTCACATCTCCTCCAGATCCATCTGAATCCAGTAACCAGATATTCATCAGGATGACTGGAGATGACCCAGGATGAGGCCATTGGGGTTAAGTGACTTGCCCAAGGTCGCACAACTAGCGAATGTCAAGTGTCTGAGGTGAGATTTGAACTCAGGTCCTCCTGACTCCTGCACTGGTGCTCTATCCACTGCACCACCTAACTGCCCCCTAATGAAAGGATGTAGTTTTGGTATGAGAGATGTTCTGTTCAACAGTATGAAAATAGGAGACTGCTGAAATCAGGGAGCAGTAGTATGTTAGAAGAGAGTTAAGTGGATAAGCCTGAAGAATTAAGCAGGAAGCAATTTGTGAAGGCTTTAAATGCCAAACAGGAGAGTTTGTATATTATCCTCAAGGTGACAGGGAGTCACTGAAATTTCATGAATAAGAGAATAACATTATTACACTTGTTTGGGAAAAAATATTTTAGTCACTGAACAGTGGATGGATTGAAGATGAGGAGAAATTTAGAACCAAAGTCTGATTAGGATATTACTAATTACTAATCCAGGTGAAAGGTGGTGAACATCTGAATTAGACTGTGTGACTAAAGAGAGGGAATGGAGGTAAGTGATGTTTGAAGACAGAATCAGTAAAATTTGACAACTGATTCATTATCAGTGAGGAGGAGTGAAGAATCATCTATAATATGAAAGGAGAGAACCTGGATGACTGAAAGGAGAGCAATACTTTTGACAGAAGAGGGAAAGTTCAGAAGAAGGGTGGATTTGGAGGTAAAAATAATCAATTATGTTTTGAACATGGATGGATTGAAGTAGGGAGATACTCAAGACTAAAGAAGACTCACTAGCAGGCTATTGTGACAGTCCAAACGTCAGAGGATGAGGGCTGATCTAGAGTGGTAGCAGTGTCAGAGGGGAGAATGAGATGTATTTAAGAGATGTTGCAATGATGAAATCAATAGACCTTGGCAATAGATTGGACATAGGGGATGAGAGATAGTGAGAAATAAAGGATGATTCTTAGAGTACTGGGGAACTGAGAAGATGATGGTGTCCTCTACAGCAATTGGGAAGGCAGGAGAGGGGAAGAGTTTTGGGGGAAAGATAATAAGTTCTGTTTTGGATATATGGAGTTTGCAATGTTTACTAGACATTCAATTTGAGATGTTTGAAAGGCAATTGGAGGTATGAGATTGAGTCTGTAGAGAGAGTGGGGCAGGAAAAGTAGATTTAAGAATCATCAACAGATAGCAATTAAACCCATAGGAGCTGATGAGATCACCAAGTGAAACAGTGTAGAGGGAGAAAAGAAGAAGGCATAATAATAAAAGATCCTGTCTATATTCTAAAGGCAAATGTAATACCAAATAGAAGAAACAGTTTAATGAAAATGAGTTTACTTTTTTTATGTCTTTATGTCATCACAGTTGGAGTTTTTAAATTTTGGTTGTCAGCAGGCTGTGAATGTTGATCCACATAATATATTTAATGGCTATTGCTTCTTTCCAAAGTTCTTGGAAATAAGCATTAAAGACATATGTGTGCAAACAGCCAGAACAGTTAATGGTTCATGTAGCTAACAAATTAATTTTGACTCAGCTTTATTAGGTGTTGTTAGTAAGGCTGTTACTGGCTACACGTCCCATCTACTAGGGTGCTTGCCACATTGGCTAGGATCCTAGTAGATGCTGCCTATATCATAAAGACGATATATAAGGAATTTCATGTTCATGTGAGATAATAAGAGGTGAAACTATTTCCATTTACCAAGACTAAACAAAAACTCTATGTTCCAAAATAAGTTTGAATTTTGCTTGTTTATTGCCACTGGAAGTGGTCACGGAAGTCTCTGAAGAGTTTTGATCAAATGTATGACTTTACTAGATCAATGTAGAAAAAAGAGTAAAGGTGGAAGAATCTGTTAGGAGGCTGTTACATCCTTAGAGGTAAATAGTAACAAGGGTTTATACAATGACTATTATTATCGCTGCCCTGCTTCTATTACTACCATTATTTGACATTTATGTAATGCTTTACATGCATTTTCTCACTGGAGTTTTATAAGAGTTCTGATGTTCAAAGTAGTCAAGTGAATATGGAAGTGGTAACTAGAGATGATGGTAGGTCAAGGGTATGAACATGTTTGTGTGCAGATGAGGTGAAATGAACAAGTGACTAATGAAAATTAAATTGATCAAGAAACTGGGAATTTAGGGTATTTGAGATATGTTGAAGTTTCCTATAACGAGGGCAGGAGTTGGAGAGGGCATAAAGACTGTGAATGAGACAGTGAAGTCTTTGAGGAAGGAAGGAGGATGTCCTGGGTTCTGCTAGATCTAGAATAGTGATTGGGTGATAAATTTGGACTGACTCAACCTCGAAGGAGCAGAGGTTATTATGTGATGGGGGTACAAAGTCTGGAAGCGCCAATGAGGAGAAAGAAGTAATCTGACTTTCACACCATTACTGGTAAGACAGTAAAGCATTCTTTTTCTGCTTGTTCTTAATTGTGGAATTATTCTGTTCTTTAGGGGTTAGTTGTTGAGATTCTCTTAACCCATATTATTTCTTATTGTGTTCTGAGTTTTCTTCCATTTACTCCTATTTCTGGCTATGGTTCCTGGATTGGGACTTTGTGTTAATGCTAGGCTTTGTATCCTCTTGCATTCTTGAATGGGGCTAAGTTACATGTTATCACCAATATAGTCTGAACATATTTAGTATTGCCCTCTACAATTCTCAATGGGGTGACTAATTCCTGTTCTTATTCTTTTTTTCATGCCCTCTTCTGGAAATTCTACTAGGACAGTGAGCTGGACTGGTGTCTGGGATTGGGGTCTGATTTCTATTTCAATCCCTGACTCTATCTTCTGGTGGTCCAATTTAGTCATTGTGCTTGGCCCTCTCTTTGTCTTCTCCTGGTGTGTCGTCACCTTGTGTATAGACCTTGACCCCTCCTTTAACCCTTTGCATGTCCATATAGGATTCTGGAGATAATGATGTCTTTTGGCCTTTGCCTCATTTCCATCTCCTTGCCCAGTGTGGTGTATGAAAAGTTTGACAGACATAAGTTCGGGGTAATTAATCATTTTATTAGTTATGGCTAGTGAGTAATAATAAAGGGGCTGGTCATTTGGCCATGTTCATGACAAATGACAATCAACTCTTGTTAATAATTAATGAGAAGAAAGAATGTTATAATGAGAAGTGGACCTATTCTAATGAGAGGCTGGGGTATGTGAGGCTGGTCACTCAGACTGCTTGTCTCCTCAGGGTAATCTAGATAAAGGTGGTCCATCTCCAGTCAGACCAATCTAATATGTGTCTAACAGTGGGCTGGATTTCACCTAGACTAAAATCTCTTGACCTTAACTTTCCAGGTTGGGTGAAGTGTGAACAAAATTGAGGAGAATGTTAAATCTAGTCTCATTATCAGACCTGTTTTTTCAGGAGCTAATTTGACGTAGTAAAGAATGAGGGAATAGGAAGGGAAAAAAATTCTGCATCTCCCTAATAGTAAATGGCTATTGATATAAGAGAGAAATAATCATTTTTCTTTCCAGATTGTGTCTTTATTCCTTATAATGGCATGGACAAGACAAAGTTGAGATTTCATTGACTTTAGGTTCTGTTGACTGGTGATCATAGGTCCTTCTGTGGTGTATCTGATGCCTCTCAGACTTTTGTCTATTGAATGGATAGAGGAGTTAGCTATTGCTAACCTTTGCTTTTGTTGTATCATTTCTTCATTTTGTGGACTTTTAAATCTTTACTAGAGTATTTGTTAAGGTAAATAACCTCCCCTTTGTCACTTTTTCCTGTTGTCCTAACTTCACCTGTGCACTATGACCAATCTAACTCTGTCTTCATTCATCCATCAAACAATTCATCAGTAAGTATTTTATTGTGCTTATTATTTATTAAGCAGTTATTCTGCTTAATAAGCACAGATTCTTTGGGGAAAAAATTGTTCACTGGAGGACACAAAGATAAGATGAAATTGTCCTTTCCCCCAAGGAGTTTATAAGGGAGAACAATGCGCATACATATTAATTAAGTATAAAATGCATTTTAAAGGATGTAAAACAACCATTCAGATTTTCCCCTTTTCAGACTTTAAATAGCCCCTTTGAATGGATATTCACAGATTATAAAAGATATGAATTTTTTGGTCACCTATTGCATAAGAGAAGATCAGAAAATACTTGGAGATTGGTGAAGACAGTGGCTTGACTGTGTTACTTTCCTCTACCCATTCACTGAGGGACAGACTGACAGTTAACACACAGATGAGCCAAGCCAGATGGGGAGGTAGCTGGGGAATTGAGTTGAGTCAGTGAGAACAGTGAAAAATCTTTGTCATGGATACTTCTCAGGAGATGACTGGCTTCTTATCGGTCCTAGTTATTGGACCTAGTTATTGCCAGTTTCTTCCACAACTGATAGCTATGCCCAAGGTCAGAAGCTTTGTTTAGCTTATTGCTGGAGATGAGGATGACTAGAGTCAAGCAGTGGAGCAGAATTCAGAAGTATCTAGCAAGGTCTAGGCAAACAGCATCCAATGGGAATTGTGTGGTTAAGGTTATATCGAGATATGTCATGACATTGGTGACCCTGAAGTCCTGCAATTGGGGAGGTTTAAGATGTTCTTCCTTTTGTATGCCATTTTCACATGTTATTGTTTGGTTAGTCTTTCTACTAATGTGTTTACTTTTATAAGTATATCCCATATGTTAATGGAGAAAACGATGTATTGCTCCTCTTTTTATAATGCCAATTTAGTAAAAACATTGTTTTGAGGTAATTTTATCCTTTCGATAACTAGGGAAAAGAAAAACACTGGCAGGGGCTCATGAGTTATAACTTTTGTGATAGCGAGTCATAGAGTACCTTCAATTTGGAGCAGATACCTCTCTAGGTGACCCAACTTATAAGTGTGAGGTGGGAGGGCAGCTTAAAGAGGTGCTACATGTGTGTGTGTAATTTATTTTTTGGGGGAAGAGGCAATCATAGTTAAAGGGATCATGAAGAGGGTAGCATTTGATTTGAGCTTTGAAGGGAGGCAATGAGGTTGCACGGTGGATGGAGTGCTGTCCAGTGCTGGACCTGGAATTAGGAAGAATTGCTTTTAAATCAGGCCTCAGACACTAACTAGCTATGTGTCCCTGAGCACTTAACCTCTGCTTACCTTAATCCAGTGGAGAAGGAAATGACAAACCACTCCGATACCTTTGCCAAGAAAATCCCATGGACATTATTGGCATGCTATGGTCCACAGGGTCATGAAAAGTCGGACTTGACTGAATAACTAAGCAACAGCAAGTATTCTAAGAGATAGAAGCATGGAGAAAATTCTTATCAGGCATGAAAACAATCTGTGCAAACACAGAGGTGAGATCCTGTGGAAGAAAAAACAAATGGATAAATTTGACTGGGCTACATATTTTGTGAAGGAAAGCAGCATATAATATGCTGGAAAACGTAGACTGGAACCAGATTGTAAAGAACTTTGAATACCAATGATAGAAGTTTGTGTGTGATCCTAGAAAGCAACAGAGAGCTATTTTGCTTTTTGAGTAGGAGAATGACATGGTCAGCCCTGGACTTTAGGAATATTAATTTAATAACTGTATAAAATGGGTTGTAACAAGTAGAAATGAGGCAGGGAGAACAATGACCAGGTTATTGCAATAGTCTAGGCGAGAAGTGACGTGAGGGTCTGAACTGGAATGATGGCCATGACAGAAGACAGAATGGATGCAAGGGATAGTATGTATGTAGGCAAAATTGTCAAGCTGTCATAGCTAATTGCAATGGGGCAGGGTAAAGGAATGCAAGAGAAACTGAAGATGATTCTGAGAAGTCCAAAGATAGAAAGATCCCATATACTTACATCTTTTATACTATTTCTGCCTTCTTGGTAATATGCATTAGCTTATCTGCAACATCTTTCCTTTGCAATCCAATCTGTTCTCCTGCTCATGTTCAATTCCAGACTCAGTTCACTGTGCAGCTTTAATTTCTCTCCAAAATATATGTATATTGTTGTTTAGTCATTTTTCAGTTATGTCCAACTCTTTGTGACTCATTTGGGGTTTTCTTGACAAAGATACTAGAGTGGTTTGCCATTTCCTTCTCCAACTCATTTTATTGAAGAGAAAACTGAAGCAAGAAGAGTTAAATGACTTTCCCAGGGTTACACAACTAGTAAATAAGTATCTGAGACCAGATTTAAAATCAGGAAAATGGGTCTTCCTGACTCCAAGCTGGGCACTCTATCTACTCTGCCACACAGCTGCTCTAGATATGCATACATATACACACATGTGCACACACCTATATAAACACTCATAACATACATGCATATATACAGAGAAAAGAGTACACACAAAGAGACGTACATAATAAATCTGTTTCTAACCCTATCATCTGTACCATAGCCACTCTTACCTACTTGTGTTTTTAATGTAGATAGTTAGGCTGAACTCTATTGAGTGATTATGAACCTCTTTTAGGAAATGCTGTAGTGTTATGGGGCTTGTTACGAACAACATAGTGCCACTTACTGAAAGGAACATATGGAGGACTTCGATGTCCTTAAGGAACTTCTTCCCCTTCTAGTCTATTCTGAATTATGTTATCTAGTTCATAGGGACAATATTTACTTTTTGTGTCTTTCGTAAGAGATTCAGTTTCTTGCATGTTAAAATTGATCTTCCTTTTCTTTCTCCCTTTCCTTGATTTTAACCAATCAACCAATGTCTTTTAAGTATCTGTTATGTGTCAGACACTGTGCTAGGTTCTCAAGACATAAATACAAAATTTGAAATAGTATCTTCTGGTAAGAAACTTACTTCCTTATAGAAAATACAAATATTTCCTCATATGCAAAAGGAGGGGACAAGGATCAGG